>SJYC01085070.1:0-20095 GCA_006408675.1 Madoqua kirkii
CCCTTCCTGACCTTCAACATCGGATAGCTCCTCTAGGCCCTCCTCCTCCCACACAGCCACCACTCCTTGGACATAGACTTGCTCCTCCTGGCCACCGCCCCTGGCCTCGGACACAGGGTGACTCCTCCCCGACCATCGCCCCTGACCTCGGACGTGGCATGGGTCCTCTCGGCCATTGCTGCGCCATCCCAGCTTGGCACTCTCGGCCGCTGCCCCAGACCTCGGACGTGGTGTAACGCCTCTTGGCCGCTGCCCTTCGGGCATGGGGTCCTCCCGGCTTCAGCCTCTGACCTCGGATGTGGGGTAGCTCCTCTCAGCCGCGCTTAGTGCGCCAGTCGCAGCCGCCCATGCTTAGTGCGCAGGTCACAGCCACCCGCACTTAGTGACAGCAAAAAACAATGCTGATTGTGTTTACACCTGGATCTTCATCAAATGCGCAATATTTTGAGTGTGAAGTTCCAGCTTGTAAGTCTGGCAAGCTCAGCTCTCGTTGGCATGCCCTCTGCCTTTCATCTCAGTCTGGTCTCAGTCCTACCACAACCACGACACCAAAGTTCAAAACTGCCTCCACACAGAGCTGTGTTTTGTTGCCTTTATTGCTGCTGATATTATTGTTATTTTTGTTGTTGTTAAAGCACTGACTTCACCAGATTCTGCTCCTTTTGCTAGACACTTGCATATCACATAACCATACTTTGATTGGTATCTACTGAAGTTAGCCTTCCAAAGACACCTTCCTGACCAAGCCTTCTCCCCTGTGTCCCTTTAGCCTCTGAACACAACTCTACTGCACCAAAATAGACACTGTATTTTGTAAATCTGTTTACTTTGCTCTCCTGTTCCATGAAAACAGGGAAGGATTGTTATCTTTCTTCTCCATAACTAACATGACGTTGGTTCATAAACTGGTCCCCCAGCCTCCCCAGAGAGCATGGAGAGAAGAGAGAAAGAGACAGACACCCCGGCTGGTAGCTGCTGTGCTGTGCTCAGGCGTGTCCAACTCTGCACCCCATGGACTGTAGCCCGCCATGCTCCTCTGTCCATGGGATTTTCCAGACAAGTATACTGGAGTGCATTGCCACTGCCTTCTCCAGAAGATCTTCCCAACCCAAACTGAACCTGTGTCTCCTGCATCTCCTGCTTTGACAGGCAGATTCTTTACCACTGAGCCACCTGGGAAGCCCAGGTTTGATAAGCTGGGGGACTTCCCTACAGGCCTTGTCTTGAGCAGCTGCGAGGTAAGTAAACCTCCCAGCAGCACCTTAGATGTGTACAGAAAGGCTTTAACAGGGTTCAGTTATGCACATCATCCAGATGGCCCTCTCAAGGCCCCATCTTTGGAATGGCTCTGGCTTTGAATGGTGGATGGAATATACATTCCAAAAAAAAATAGCAGGATGGTGGGGGGCTTGGGTGTGGTGGGGGAGTGTGGTGAGGAGCCCAGGGTCATCTCTCAGGTCAACCAGCAATCACATTTTGATGACCTCCTCCAACACACAGCAGGTAGTCAGAAAAGTTTGCTGAATGAATAAACGAATAAATACTCTGAGATACTTCAGTTTGGGCATCTTGAAAATTATATCACTCCATCTTGCTTTAAAATCCCTAAACATGTGCAAGGCAGGAATGTCTCCTCCCCCTCACTGGAGACTGTAGTATATACATATTCAATTCATAGGCTAGATCTTCCTATGACAAGCCGACTCTCTTGAAGAGTTTAATATTTGCTTTTAATTACATCCTGCCATGCAACTAGTACTTTGTTAAATGTAAGGGAAGAATCCCCTCTGTATATCAACAGAGGTAAGTTCAATTCAATAATTCGAATTAAGCAATTTTGTGCTCTAATAGTCAAACAGGAGATGTCATTTTCATAAACTTGTCAACTGGAGAACACTGTTACTTGAATACCTTTTAAGGGTTTCCTGTTTGAAGTTGTTTAGTTGCTAAGTTATGTCCGACTCTTTGCAATCCTAGGGACTGTACCCACCAGGCTCCTCTGTTCATGGGATTCTCCAGGCAAGAACACAGGAGTGGGTTGCCATGTTCTCCAGGGATCATCCTGACCCAGGGATTGAACAGGTGGATTCTTTACTGGTGAGCCACCAAAGAAGCCCTGCAATGGTCTCAGTTCAGTTCTGTTCAGTCTCTCAGTCATGTCCAACTCTTCGCAACCCCATGAATCACAGCACACCAAGCCTCCCTGTCCATCACCAACTCCCGGAGTTCACTTAGACTCACGTCCACCGAGTCAGTGATGCCATCCAGCCAGCTCATCCTCTGTCGTCCCCTTCTTTCCTGCCCCCAAACCCTCCCAACATCAAAGTCTTCTCCAATAAGTCAACTGTTCACATGAGGTGGCCAAAGTACTGGAGTTTCAGCTTTAGCATCATTCCTTCCAAAGAAATCCCAGGGTTGATCTCCTTCAGAATGGACTGGTTGGATCTCCTTGCAGTCCAAGGGACTCTCAAGAGTCTTCTCCAACACCACACTTCAAAAGCATGAATTCTTTGGCACTCAGCCTTCTTCACAGTCCAACTCTCACCTATGTGAAAGTTCATCTCCTCATGACTGGCATGAGGTTCAAACCACTGTTGAAACCACTCCTTACAGTCCTTGCGTCTGGGACTTGAACAGCTGTCTGATAGTTACACAAAGGGGACATCTGACAGTCACATCTGACTCTCTGTCAACCAGATTCCACATCCGGTGGTTCTCAGCCAGGCTGTGCCTCCAAAGTACATGCAAACAGTTTTGCAAAATACAAATCCCGAGTCCTGCTGAATCGGAATCTCAAGGTCTGAGCTGTCAAATGCAGACAAATATTAACGGCTCATTTGTTCCGTTGATGCTGACAAGAAGCCAGTACTGAGAACTTCCAAACAAGCAAAAACGGAAACACCTCTTCTGCTCAACAGATGACCAGACAGGAGGAGGCTTCATAATGACAGGTCCCCAGCCCACGGTCATGGAGATGTGGACAATTAGGGAAGTTAACTGGCTCGAGAGGAGGAAACTCCTTGAACAACAGGCAGCTGGTGAATCAACTCATTCAGGTAAGCTAGAAAAAAGAAAGGAAACTCTTGCCTTTCTGAATGAAAGCAGTCACCTCAGCAGGGGCATGATCAAGAAGACAACTGCATTCGGTGCACGCTCCCAAAAGCTGGCTCTTGTCCAAGCCCCACAGCGTCTACTTGGAAAAGCGGCAGATGAGTATAGCAGTAAGGCTGTCTGGGCCTTGCTGACTTCCACCTGGAGAGCCTTACTATGTGCTGAGTCTCTGAATCTTCTCAACAGCCCTGTCGCAGAAGCATTGCTGTTCCCATTTTACAGAGGAGGAAACTGAGGCATAGAAAAATTCTATGACATTGCTAGTATGCAGCAAGGCTGGATTCCCAGCTCTGCCCTTCAGAGTTTGGGGGCTGTAAGTCATTAGTTTAATTCTCTGAGCCTTCCTTTCTTGACCTAAGATAATGGAGATTTTACTGTTATGAAAAGTGAGGTAAGAATTAGGAAGAACATGCAGTCATCAGTAAATGGCAGCTAGGACTGCTGAGTAACACTGCTGAAGAGCCCTCTGAAAGCTATGCAATGAGGCAATGTGACCCGAAGAGTGAGTGCTAGGCACTTGCAAAGGAGGTTTGAAAGCTAGAGTTAACTCTGTAAGATGATGGCCTGGCTACTTACTGACAGCACTCTTTGCTGTGCTCCTCTTTGTCCTTTTTCAGCTACTCTTGGACAGTGATTGAAAATGTATCCTTGGGTGGAGAAGGCCCTCAAATTAGAAAAATCAGTTATAAGGTTGGAAAGGCAGATACTGCTATGATGGGATGATGCATACATTAACACACACACACACACACACACACACACACACACACACACACAGAGGATCTTTCAACAGAAACACAATTCCAAGCATCTGTTCATACTACACTCCAAACACCTTCCAGAATCCAAGATCAGGGAGTGCTCAGGAGAACAAAGGTACCTTTGCCCAGGGTTGTTGCTGTTGGTTAGTTGCTAAGTCGTGTGCCCCTCTTTGTGGTCCTTTGAACCTTAGCCCTCCAGGCTCGTCGTCCACGGGATTTCCCAGGCAAGAATAGTGGAGAGGGTTGCTGTTTCCTTCTCCAGGGGATCTTCCCAGCCCAGGAATCAAACCCGGGTCGCCTGCATTGGCAGGTGGGTTCTTTACTGCTGAACCAGTGGGGAAGCCAGGGTGCCTTCTGCTTAAATGTCTGGGCAGCGGCCCTGGGCCTCCCTGCTTCCCTTTTCCTCCTGTTCTCTGTGTGCCCAGCTAGTCCTTCAAGCAGGCAAACAACTCATTTGGTTTACTTCACATTACATGATTTTTCAATCTCCCCAACTTGAGTTTTGCAATTTAACCATTTCAAGCCTGCTTCTGTGTCTAAAACCTGGAGGTGAGTCAGCACCGGAAGTGCGGTGTGTATTTGTGAACCATGAGGAGCTGAACAAATGTTGGTCCTGCCATACCTGGGTGCCCTGTGTCTGGTGCGTCTCTGCATCACCAATGAATGCACTGCAGCTAATGTCTGACAGGTTTAAATAAACATTCATTCAGTGAGTAAATAAGAAATAGGGTCTATTGAGGTAAATAAAGGCCCAGTATACAGCTCAAAGGCAATCCCTAAGAAGTGCTGAAAATTGTTCTACTGAGAACTTTGCTGTATGCTAATGCCTGTGCTGAGGACATCATTTATTGAGGCCCCTCGGTCATTATGGGGAAATGGAAAGAAAGAGAGGTGAAGAGATTACCCCAGGAAGAGCTGAGACTAGAACCTGGACACTCCAGCTCTGGAACCCACACCTTCATCACTGTGCCTTGCTGCTCTCTGATGCAAGAGCTGAGCCTACAGAAATTTTGGATTTGGAAGAGAGAGTCAACATTTACAGGATCAAACACATATTTTACTGATGGTGCATATGAGGCATAGATTAATTCCAAACTACATCTGCAGCCCTCAGCGGCGAAGAGCGAGTAGGCTTTTGTTGTCAGACCATCAGTTGAGCTCAGTTCAGCTCAGTTCAGTTCAGTTTCTCAGTCGTGTCCGATTCTTCGAGACCCCATGAATCGCAGCACACCAGGCCTCCCTGTCCATCACCATCTCCCGGAGTTCACTCAGACTCATGTTCATCGAGTCCATGATGCCATCCAGCCATCTCATCCTCTGTCATCCCCTTCTCCTCCTGCCCCCAGTCCTTCCCAACATCAGAGTCTTTTCCAATGAGTCAACTCTTCATAATAGGTGGCCAAAGTACTGGAGTTTCAGCTTTAGCATCATTCCTTCCAAAGAAATCCCAGGGCTGATCTCCTTCAGAATGGACTGGTTGGATCTCCTTGCAGTCCAAGGGACTCTCAAGACTCTTCTCCAACACCACAGTCCAAAAGCATTAATTCTTTGGTGCTCAGCCTTCTTCACAGTCCAACTCTCACATCCATACATGACCACTGGAAAAACCATAGCCTTGACTAGACGGACCTTAGTCGGCAAAGTAATGTCTCTGCTTTTGAATATACTATCTAGGTTGGTCATAACTTTTCTTCCAAGGAGTAAGCGTCTTTTAATTTCATGGCTGCAGTCACCATCTGCAGTGATTTTGGAGCCCCCAAAAATAAAGTCTGACATTGTTTCCACTGTTTCTCCATTGGGTTGGAATTCCAACAGTCACCTGAGAGCTATGTGGCCTTGAGTTTATCACTGGGCCTCTCTGAGCAGATGTTTCAGTGGATGTTCCCTTTGGGAGCCTGGAAAAGTCCATCACTGTAAGGCTTAGAGATGCTGAACATAAACACCCAACAAGAGCATCACAAAGTGTGTGCCAAGTCAATGGCAAATTTGTTATCTGTAACATTTTGTTTCGTACTTCTGTCTCCTGATAGCTCAGTCAGTAAAGAATCTTCCTCCAGTGCAGGAGACCTGGGTTCAATCCCTGGGTCGGGAAGATCCCCTGGAGAAGGAATGGCAAACCACTCCAGTATCCTTGCCTGGAAAATGCCATGGACAGAGGAGCCTGGTGGAGTGTAGTCCACAGGGTCACAAAGAGTCAGGCACGGCTGAGCAACTAATACTTTTCTTTTTTCTCTCTCTGTATAGACACTTTCCTATTACTTCATGTGCCTGATACAATCCTACTCATCCTTTAAGACAGCAGGTCCCGCTCAGGCCCTCTGGGAATTCTTCTCTGGCCCTCTCTCCAGCTCTTTTTCCTTAGAGAGGCTCTCATTCCTTCCTTGAAGCCATGAAGGTCTCTGGAAATAGCAGTAAGTTTCAGAGATCAGGGCCACAGCTCTGGGGCCAGGCCTGGAGACTGTAAAACAAATTCAACACTGATTGAGCTTCTGCCCCATGCCATGCACGGCTCCAGGCACTATTGACTGCTGTGTGGTCTCTGCTAAAGCTAATAAGGAAGAGAGAGACAAACCAACTCACCCATCAGGATTCAGGGTGATAAGGATGAAATCACAGTGCAGATCAGAAAAGTCTGAGGCAGAACTCTTGGACTACACTTTGGAAGACAAGCAAGAGTTTGCCATGAAAAGAAAGGCAGAAAGTACAGATCCATCAGACTGGCTCCCACAAAGTGTGGGTATGGAAAACCAAGTTGCTTTATCCTAAATGAGGTGGATGTCCCTGATGGAATATAAGCAGTTCAGTCATGTCTGACTCTTTGCAACCCCATGGACTGCAGCCTGCCAGGCCCTCTGTCCATGGGATTCTCGAGGTCCCATACTGGAAGAATACTAGAGGGGGTTGCCATTCCCTTTTCCAGGGGCTCTTCTGACCCAGAGATCAAACTCTGGTCTTCTGCATTGCAGGCAGATCCTTTGCCATCTGAGTGAGCCACCAGGAAAACCCAGAAAGTACAGGTCCGTCAGAGTGGCTCTCACAAAAAGTGGGTATGGAAAAGCCAAGCTGCTTATCCTAAATGATGTGGATGTCCCCAAAGGAATATAAGCAGAAGAGTAACATGAAATTTACTTTCTAAACAACTGCCAAATCCCTCCTTCCACCATGGATCATTCTATGTCTTCCCACACATTCATTAAGACAACGTTCCTCTCAATACTCACTTTGAGATTTCTGTTACTTTCAGCCACTCTTTCAGATGTTGATCAGGACTCAGCCCTGCCTTACAGACCAGAGATTAATGTAGTCCAACCCCATGTCTTCAATTACAAGAAGAAATGTGATAAAGTGGTGATGAAAGCTGTGAACAGTTTTGGGGTTTTTTGTTTTGTTTTGTTTTGGTTTTTTTTGAGAAAGAGAAATACCCAGACACTTGGCAGAACACATTTTATCATCCTGTGTTATAATCAGAGACAGACAGCCTGTCTCCCCACCCTCTAGGCCTTTTCCACCACCGACTCAGTGAGTAGTTTGCAATCAATCAAGGAGATGGTGCTCGAATTCTGGATGGCATGTCTCTGTCTGTCTCCCCACACACAACAAGAAAGACTCTTTGCATGACAGGGTCATTTATTAAGAGCAAGATTTCAGTACTCCTCTCTGCAATAAAACAGCCAGGGTCAGCTCTGGACCTCCTCTGGGATCAAGATATCCAATGTCTTCAAAGCTCAGCACAAAGACTTGTATCAACAAGGCTATTGATCTAAGAGAAGAGGAATTCTCTCAAAAGTCCCTCCACTGGTTATCATTATTTTTTAACACCTGCTTTCTTCTCTGACTCCTTGATTTGGTATTTGTCTTCCTAGTTCTCAAACATTGCTATTTCTCTAGCTAACACTGAATTCATCTGCTAGAATTTAATGGTCTTTTAATCATTACATCTTTCTTTTTTTAAGTCTTTTAAAAAAACTTTTTTACAACATTGCTTCTGTGGTTTATGTTCTGGCTTTTTGGCTGTGAGACATGTAGGATCTTGGCTCGCTGACCAGGGATCAAACCAGCACTCCCCACACTGGAAGACTAAGTCTTAACCCTGGACCACCAGTGAAGTCCCTAATCACAACGTCTTCTCATCACCTATCTCTTCACTGTTTATAAAACCCTTTGCACTTGCATTACCTGGTCCCCAAATGGTCTCTCAGTCATTCTATTTCTTGATTTTTTTAAACAGAATTTTACAATCCTAGTAACCTTGAAAATCTCTCCTCTCTTGAAATGTTCTTTGTTCCTGATCTTGAGCCCCTAATCTATGTCCCACCCACCTACTGATCAGCCTGGAGTACCAGCCAGCTTTCACTAGGTACTGCCGTGGTAACAAACAATCCTACTATCTCAGTGACAAATGTCAAAGTTAATCCGTCAGTTGCGTGTCCGCTGTAAGGTGGCTGTAGCTCTGTTCTATATGTGCGCTTCTTTCTCAGAGCTAGCCTGAAGGAGAAAACCTAGTTGGAAGATGCCATTTTTTGTGCATTGAGGAAAGGACCAGTGCAGTGACATTTCTTAATGATTCTGTTCATCAGAAATGACTTCCTCTCACATTTCACTGGCTAAAGTAAATCACAAAGCTCAGCCTAAAATCAATGGTACACAGAAGTACAATCTTACAGGAAAGGCAGAAAATAAGTGTAAAGAATAATGCAGCCTACTATACTTGGAATGCCTTGCTGAATTCACAGCTAAGAAATCCATGATGTTTTCCAGAGATAATTCTGCATTTTCTTCCTTGTATCTATTCTTAACTCAGGAGCCCACTTGGTGCTGTGTCTTGCTCTCTCCCTTCCACTATAGAATTTGGGAGCAATGATCTAAAAATGGAATTAATGATCCTCAACACCTATAAAGTTGATCATGGCCAAAAGTACATTACTTATTTTATGAAGAGTTATTGGGTTGGAAGTGCCAGCTAAGGTTTCTTAGATTTTATAAATCAAAGGGATTTTTTAATAGCCTGACAGATTTTATTTTGGGGCTCCAAAATCACTGTAGAGGGTGACGGCAGCCATGAAATTAAAAGACACTTGTTCCTTGGAAGAAAAGCTATGACAAACCTAGACAGCATGTTGGAAAGCAGAGACATCACATTGCCGACAAAGGCCCACATAGACAAAGATATGACTTTTCCAGTAGTCATGTACAGATGTAAGAGTTGTACCATAAAGAAGGCTGAGCACTGAAAAATTGGTGCTATCTAACCATAGTGCTGGAGAAGATTCTTGAGTCCTTTGCACTGCAAAGAGATCAAACCCGTCAATCCTAAACGCAATCAGCCCTAAATATTCTTTGGAAGGACTAATGCTTAAGCTGAAGCTCCAATACCCTGGCCACCTAATGCAAAGAATTGACTCATTGGGAAAGACCCTGATTTGGGGAAAGATTGAGAGCAAGAGGAGAAGAGGGCAACTGAGGACGAGATGGTTGGATCACATCACTGACTCAATGGACATGAATTTGAGCAAGCTCCAGAAGATAATGAAGGACAGGGAAGCCTGGCATGTTGCAGTCCATGGGGTCACAAAGAGTTGGACATGACTTAGCAACTGAACAATTTTGTAAACTTCAAAAGGAGAAAACCCTAAGGCTCAGAGAGATACATTTATTTGCCAGTGCTGATAAGTCTAGAGAATGATAAAGCAAAGAATATAACTCAGATTTTCTTTTTAATCAAGGCTCTTTCGACCACCCGAAGATGTGTAGCCTGCTACAGACAAATTTCAGCCAGGGCTTTGCCTTAATCTTTCATAATATACTGCGAGGAAGATTGGAAAATGTGGTCCAGAAGTCAGTACATTCAGTTGACCTTGTACTTTGTTGAAAGAATGTACCCAAAGGGTACTGATTAATGCATCCATATCCATCTTAAAGGATATCTCTAGGAGTATACTATAGGGATATTCTCTAGGTCTTATCCTAGCCAACATTTTTATTAATTACTGTGTCAAGAACATAGAGATCGTGCTGTGATAGTCATTGGCACTGTTCATTAACTATCTCTGAGCACATGATTGAATTGCAATTTCTGACCTCTGTGTGACTGATGAGGTCATGAAACTAATTCCAGCTAATGAGAAAAAGTAATGAGTATTACTTCCAGGCTGGGGCATCTCATTTCTGGCGTGAGAGCTTCAGAGCTTTTCCTTCACCATGTTGACCAGCAATGTTGGAGGTGCAGGTGTCTCTCTGCCCAGCTCCTGGAGTGAGATGACATGGAAGAGGGCCTCCACCAAGTCATCATGGACTGTAACATAATCAGAGAATGAGCTCTGGGCTTTTGATTTAGGACTCATTTATCCTTCAATATAGCTAAACATACTCTGACTGACTTTCATATTAAGAAAATCTGTTATTATAAATTAAAGCTGGGAGAAATAGCCAATATAACAATTGGCTGATTCAGGGTGGAAAATTCAGCATTGTGATAGGTTGGGATAAAGGGCTCAATACATCTGACAAGACAGACCTGAAGAGCGCAAATGTAATTCCCAGCACTTCAAGTTCAGAAATCAATAGAGGTTCATAAAAGGAAAGGTTGTAACCTATAAGCTCATTAGGAATCAATACTACACTTGGCTGCCAAAAAACCCCAAACTCATTGGTAGTCTGTATGCATAAAAAATATAGTGTCTAGAGATCAAGGAAATTAATAGTCCTGCATGCTATAGAGAACACACCAAAGGCACCAGGTTCAGTGAGCAAAAATGTAGCTAATGCAGAATGACTAAGATGCTAAGGGGACCTGAAATTATGTCAGAAAGGAGTTGCTAAAGGATCTGAGATGTATAACCCAGAGGAGTCTTGGGAGACATGTGATCTCTTTCTTTGACTGTCTGGAGAGCAGTGATGAGTGAGGAAGTCCTGTTTTGTGTCAACGCCCATAGCAGGGAGTAAGAGGGGAAAGCTGCAAAGACGAGGAGGCAGGTTCAGGGAGGTCTTTCCTGTCTTCACAGAAAGTCTGTCAACAACTCCCTTGGACCCGTAGATAAGCTCAACTTTATTGTTGAGACAAGCATCCAACTGAATTTATTTGTATGAAGATGTCTGAAAATTGTGAGATTCTGCAGGAAAAAGAGAGTACATTATGTTCCAGTGTTCAGGACCCACTCTGTATTTATAGGATGGAGTTGAATCAGAAGAAATGTTCTAACAAGCAGAATCCCACAGCGGTGGGAAGGGAACAAAGGCCCACCCTCAGGGAAATCCATCCAGTAACTTGAGGGCTACAGGAGAAGAGTCTTTAACATTTGCTTCCACTCCACTCCCACCCTTCTGAGATTCAATTCAGTTTTAATTCAATTCAATTCAATTCAGTTCAACTCATGCTCAAAGCCCACTAGCAACTCAAGTACTCTTAGGACATGGATCATTTGTATTGCTTTCGTCAGAAAAGAAAGAAATGGAAAAGCATGACATTCAAAATGGTAGACCATATTAGATGTCTGCTGTCTTTGACTATACTCCAGCATCTAAATTTCAGTAGATGAATTTGCAAAGAAATTAGTGCTATACCTTCAGAAATACATTGATTTTCAAAGTAGTGTGTATGTGTTTAACTTAAACATAAGATATTATAGCATTATGTAACATGTCTGGTATAGAGACTAGAGACCAGAAATATAGTTTGAAATCTCACGGGGTCACTCTACATGAGAAAATGAAAGTGTGTTCACATAATCAGGAAATATGTATTAAGTATCTACTAGGTACCCCACACTGTGGTTCTGAGCATATAAAGATTAGATAGGTCAAGTCCCACATACAAGGAATTTAGAGTTTAGGAGGGATATAGGCAATATATGAGAAAATGTGCTCAGAAATCTATGTGGAAAGAGGTCAATTGTAAAGCATTTAATTGCAATAAAAATATAAGAGAAAAAGTATAAATATTCAGCAACTGTGGACTGTTGTAATAAATTTACATCCATTCAAAAAACACATCTTTATAATTCACTTATTAGGTGAATAGATATAAAGTAAAAGAAATTTTTTTAAGTAGAAAAACTTTATTTCTTAAAACAGAAGTTCAGAGCAGAATCAAAAAGCGAGCACAGAGCTCCCCTACACGCCCCTCCTCCACATGCATGTGGGCTCTCCCGCTGTCACCACCTGGAACCAGAGAGTCACATTCTTACAATGCATGAACCTATGCTGACATCATAGTATCACCCAGAGTCCATAGTTTACAGTAGGATTCACTCTTCATGGTGTATCTGCTGCGAATGAGTGTTAGTTGTTCAGTCATATCTAACTCTTTGAGACCCCATGGACTGCAGACCGCCAGGCTTCTCTGTCCATGGAGTTCTCCAGGCAAGAATACTGGGGTGGGTTGCCATTCCCTTCTCCAGGGGGTCTTCCCTACCCAGGGATCTAACCCAGGTCTCCTGCACTGCAGGCAGATCCTCCACCGTCTGAGCCACCAAGGAAGCCACATGCTATGGGATCTTGACAAATGTATGATGACATATACCCATCATTATAGTTTCATACAGAATAGTGAAGCAAACCAAGCTTGGATTCAGTAACAATTTTATTTCCAAACTCCTATTTGGTGTTCAGTCACTTACTGTAACAGACCTTACCAAGTCATCTGTAATGAGTCACCAGATTAAAACAAACAGCAGGAACAAAGCAGGCAACAGTGTTTAGAGCGGTGCAGAGCTGGCCCCTCTAAGAGGTGGGTGAAAGAAAGTGTCCAGTTCACAGTGGAATCAAGTAGCAACAGACTCCTAGAATCAGAAAAATATGTTTGGATCAGCCGAATTTTAGCACCTCAGATCGAGCCAGCTGGAACTCTATTTCAAATTCCAGATTTGCCTTTTAATGGGAAATCTGCAGAAAGAGAGATCAGAGGAAATAGTTTTATTTTAGCATCATGATTTCAGATTGTAGTGAAGTGACACATAGTAGAAAATAACTCAGGCATAACAGAATAAAATCACTCTAAGAAAAAGTCCATCTGGGTTTCTGGTGCAAAATGATGGGTTGAAGCCATGTGTTGATCCTTGTTCTCTCCCTCTGCATCCTTCTAAAATGATATTATTGGAATTCAAAAAGCATAGACTGCAAGGGCAATGATTGAGAGAGAGACAGATGTCAAAAAATTTTTGGAAATGAAAGTAAAAGAAGGCGTTGGTGGACTTTGAGAAAGTTGAATGCCAGGTTCCACAGGAAGAGAATCCAGTGAGACAGGGCCCATTCCTGCAGCAAGGCTCCAGAAAGGCTTGTGCAAGGAGGTGCCAGCTCCCACCACAGGGGAGTGTGAAGCAAGGGGATTTGGAAAAGTCTCCTTAACAAACAGAATCCCATTGTTTAAGCCAGAAAATTCTCTCTCTCACACACTGGCAGGAAACCAGAGGATTATTATGTGAGAAACTGACATGAAGCAGTTCCTAATTTGGAGTTAGCAGGAAGAGGGCTATACTGAAAACAAAGGAATGAATTGGGATTTTACACATTGAAATATGGGATTTCCCATTCTGCTAGTACAACCTGGCTCCTGGATTGATAGTACCCAGGTGTGTTTTTTCCAGGGAAGAGAAAAGTTTCCAGGAATAATCAAATGACCCACTGAAAAGGTGTATAAACAGATGTTTGGGAATCTCCCAACAGAAAGTCCTGGTTCTGACCAAATCAGTCCACAGTGAAATTGACAGTCCACAGTGAAATTGACACAGAGCTGTCAGACTCCTCCCAGAGATAGTTAGGATTTCAAACCACCTGTTACGATGTCTCTCTTAACAGTGAATAACCTAAGAATCCCCAGACATTTGTCTAAAGTCATTATATGAAAGACAGAGACCACAATAAACATATTTTAAAGTAACTCACCTCTGTGAAAACAGAGAAAAATGTAGGGGAAAAAGTTAGAAAACTACAACTGATATCTTTAAAGAGCCAGGAAAAGAAGAATAGGATGCTATTTTGTAAGATAATGTTTGTAACAGAAACTTTATAGAAAAAAGAATCTTGCAAATTAAAAGTATAATAGGAGAAATACAAATTCAATAGAATGATTGAAAGAGAAAATAAAGGAAACCATTGGGAAAATAGACCAAGTGATGGGATATATGGGGGGAAAGTATTATGTAAAATAAAATGGAGACCAGGTTTGATGATCTTCTGATCAGACAAACCCACTTAAGGCACATAAGGAAAACTTAATCTAGTTTATTTCATTTATGGAGGTGAAATTTAATTCTTATAAATACTTCTAATAATCATAATCAAAACTTGCCATCCTCCTAAAATGATGTAAGATAATCATTTTTAACCAATCCCATGCTGTCCACACTGCAATAACCAATCATCATGAAGATCAAACAACATCTTCATTTGGCTTTAGAAGCCATCCTGTAATGTCATGCCACTGAGACCCCTACCAGTTCCAAGCTTGAAATCTCCCAGTTCACAGTTTGTTTTTTGACCAACAAAATTTTCATATCAAGTGAGGCTTTCTATATTTTCTTTTGACAAAAGACAAAGCAATTAGAGGATCAGTGTAGGAGGTCCAACATGTAGAATTTCAGGAAAATAAGACAGGGCTAGAAGGATGTTATATAAGAAGTAATATTGAAAATTTTTCCAGAACAGAAGGGTCTGAGTTTCTGAATTGAGTGTTCCCACTCATTGCTTGGAAAAGTTGATGGGAAATAAGCATAAGTTTCAGCACTTAGGAGACAAAAAAAGACCACAAAACCTACAGAGAAAAAAGAAAAACAGAAGTGATGTACTAAACACTAGGAATCGGTATTTTATTGCTTACAACAACACTGAAAGCCAAAAATCAATCCAACAAAGTCTTCCCGATTCTAAGGTTTCTAAGCTAGTGTCCTAACCAGACATACCACCATTAAAACGTGAGTTTGGGGGAAAAGATACATTTTCCTACATGCATGTGTGCATAACCAGTATGTCTGACTCTCTGTGACCCCATGAACTGTCTGTGACCCCATGAACTGTCTGACTCTCTGTGATCCCATGAACTATCGCCCACCAGGCTCCTCTGTCCGTGGAATGGCTTGCCATTTTCCCCTCCAGGGGATATTCCCAAACCAGGGATCGAACCTCCATCTCTTGCACTGGCAGGCAGGTTCTTTACCACTGAGCTACCTGGGAGGTCCTTCCTACATACAACTTTTCAAAAAACTAATCTTTCCTTAATTCCCTTTCTGGAAACTTCTAGTTGATGATCTCCATCAAAGTGAGGAAATAAATCAAGAACATAAAAAACCAAATTCTGGGACATAAGATCCATATAATTTATAATTCAACAAGTTGAATATTAAGAGACTTATCCAGACTCAAGACAGGATCAAAACTAAATCTTAAAAATTTAAGTTCTCATATTTCTTTCTCACCCCATTACCTTTTCAAAGGATCTTTTCTTTCTTTTTTTTTTAAGGAAAATGAATGTGTTCTTTTCCTTGTTTAGATGGAGGAGAAAACTATTGGAGATGGAAATAAATCTCATGTAAGGCATATTTATCCACAAGTTAGTCAGTGATGAATTTGGTGTACCACGGAATCACTCCAGTCTGGCCAGGGGAAGATAAATATTTTCATTTGACAGGAAAAAAAAAAAAAAAGGATGACAATGGTGGCAGATAAGGGCCCAAGAGTCACTGCCTTCCGTGACATAATATCTGCAAAGATTAATGGAAACGTTTTGCACAGTGATACTTAATCTCTGAGTTTGGGGAGTTAAATTTAAATATTCAAGCAAAATTTCTCACCAAAGATGGGATCCTGGGTCACAGATCCTGGTTCATGGAGAATGTGTAGATGGGAGAAATTTGGATAGCACAGCAAGGTATTCAGACAACCACACCTCATCTTACCTGATCACTGATTCTGGAAAGACTTTCTCTCAGGGAGGATGGGCCAGGTTACCGCTACTGCTAAGTCGCTTCAGTCGTGTCCGACTCTGTGTGACCCCATAGACAGCAGCCCACCAGGCTCCCCCATCCCTGGGATTCTCCAGGCAAGAACACTGGAGTGGCTTGCCATTTCCTTCTCCAATGCAGGAAAGTGAAAAGTGAAAGTGAAGTCACTCACTCATCTCCGACTCTTAGCCACCCCATGGACTGCAGCCTACCTGGCTCCTCCATCCATGGGATCTTCCAGGCAAGAGTACTGGAGTGGGTTGCCGTTGCCGTCTCTGGGCCAGGTTAACACTCTGCATAATATTCTCGCCTTACAGGACAATGCAACAACCATGGATTGGATGGCTCCAAACTGGGGCTTTGCATTTGGAGGGAACAGTGTTTTCTTCTGCTGGAAGAGGGATGTTGTCAGGTATCATCACAAATTTTCTTGATCATTTTCATACAAAAGAAGCATAACTCTGCTTGGGAACCATGTGTCTACCTTAAAGCCGGGGAGACTCAAAGCTCTCACCATGTCAGCAAGCAGACAGCCCTCTTCTGCCTCCTTCAAAGTGCCAGCAAGCTTACATGAGAGATGCTGTGCGCCCCCTGCATTCACAGAGGAAGCATCCTTCTCCAATGCAGGAAAGTGAAAAGTGAAAGTGAAGTCACTCACTCATCTCCGACTCTTAGCCACCCCATGGACTGCAGCCTACCTGGCTCCTCCATCCATGGGATCTTCCAGGCAAGAGTACTGGAGTGGGTTGCCGTTGCCGTCTCTGGGCCAGGTTAACACTCTGCATAATATTCTCGCCTTACAGGACAATGCAACAGCCATGGATTGGATGGCTCCAAACTGGGGCTTTGCATTTGGAGGGAACAGTGTTTTCTTCTGCTGGAAGAGGGATGTTGTCAGGTATCATCACAAATTTTCTTGATCATTTTCATACAAAAGAAGCATAACTCTGCTTGGGAACCATGTGTCTACCTTAAAGCCGGGGAGACTCAAAGCTCTCACCATGTCAGCAAGCAGACAGCCCTCTTCTGCCTCCTTCAAAGTGCCAGCAAGCTTACATGAGAGATGCTGTGCGCCCCCTGCATTCACAGAGGAAGCTCACTGTTCACAAAGCCGTGCAGGCTGGTCCGAGACCATCCTCAGCACCTGTCTCGTCCTCACTCAGCATCAGCGGGACAGTGACTGCATCAGCCACTTCCCTTCTCTGCATTCTCCAGGCCATAGCCCAGGCTTTCCTTTCAGCCTTTCTCAGTGGAGGGAGGGGTACCTACCTCTCAAATAGTTTTCTTCTTTTTAGGTTTTTCTCTTTCTGTTTCTGTTTGCTCATGCCTGAGTCATTCTGCTTTTTGTTTGTTTGTTGTTTGGTCTGGGGATTCTTTTTTTTTTTTTTTTTTACTGAAATATAGTTGCTGTACTGAGTCATTTTTCTAAAGCAGACACAACCAAGTTGCTTCTCTGCCTGAAATCCATCAAGATCTTGAAGCCAAATCAGCCTCTGTATCCCGACACTGAATTAAGTCTTGGAGACAGAGTTTTGGATGAAGTAGAAAAGACTAGATTTATTACTTTGCCAGGCAAAGGAGGCCACAGCTGTCTAAAGCCGTCAGAATTGTGTGTCCTGACCTGGAGGGGGTAGTAAGGAGTCTCATAGTAATGCCTCAGGGAGGGCGTGGTCAGCTTGTGGACTTTCTTCCGATTGGTTGGTGGTGAGGTAAGTGGAAGTCAGCATCATCAACCTTATGGTTCCAACCAGTCTGGGGTCTATGTGCTTACGGACAGCATACTTTTAACTTCTCCCACCTAGTGAGGGTTTCAATATCTGAAAATCAGCTCCAAGATATTGTCAGATATATGCCTTTAGGGGGAACCAGGAAGGTTCCCCAAGGATGTCCTATTGGTTCTGGACTATTCTCCTTTGTCTCCACATGCATGCTCAATCGCCCAACTGTGTTCAACTGTGATCTCATGGACTGGAGCCTGCCAGACTCCTCTGTCCATGGGATGTTCCAGACAAGAATACTGGAGTGGATTGCCATTTCCTTTTCCAGGGGATCATCCTGACCCAGAGATTGAATCCACGTCTCCTGCGTTGGCAGGTGCTTTCTTTCCCCCTGAGTCACCTAGGAAGCCCTGTCTCCACGTGGTTTCTGTAGTTACTGCACACGGGCTCAGTAGTGGCAGCTCACCAGCTTAGTTGCTACATGGCATATGGGATCTTTCAGAACCAGGGATTCAACGGGTGTCCCTTGCATTACAAGGCAAATTCTTAACCAGATGGATCACCATGGAAGCCCCTCAAGTAATCTTGATGAGCTTCTCTGGTTTTAGTCTTTCCTCTCGTGGTCTTCCCTGATCTGGAGAATGCTGATATCTTCCAGTTGTTGGGTTTTAATTCTATGTGTGCTTAGCCACTCAGTTGTGACTGACTCTCTGCAACTCCCTGGACTGTGGTCCACCAGGCTCCTCTGTCCATGGGATTCTCCAGGCAAAAATACTGGAGTGGGTAGGCATCCCTTTCTCCAAGGGATCTTCCCGACCAAGGGATGGAACCTAAACCCAGGTCTCCTACTTTGCAGGTGGATTCTTGACCCTCTAGCCACCAGGGAAGCCCTATTGTAATTTGTGTCCCTTGAAGTGGAACCAGGGTCCTGCCCCAAGGCTGTACTACTGGTTCATGAATGTTCCTCCCTTGACTCTGTATCCCTTGCCAGATTAGCTCTTGGAAGGTCACTGAGGCTGAACAGAAAGGCTCCCCATGCCCAGGAACCCCTCCAAGTCCTGCTTGTTTTCAGTCTCTCAAGGTCCAACTCAGGAGTTCCTCTCTGTGAGCCTTCCTGCAGCTTCCTTGTCACTGCTACTGATTTTCACATCAATTTCTGACTTGAAATGTCACAGTTTGTATATATTTTGTTTGTGTACATATGGCCTTATTTTCCCTCACGAGGTCCTTGAGGGTAGTGAATAAGGTTTTCATCTCTATCTTTGCAGCATTTAGCCTGGTGTCCATTACACAGAGGCAATACATGTTTGTTAAATTAGCTTGGTGGAACTGCTTGGCACTGAGTTGTAAAAACATTAACGGATTTAAACTGAAAACAGACTTGCTCCACCAGGAGTGACGCTGTCATGTTTTAATCTATTGTTTAAACAAATTCAGCCTTACAAGGTCAATTCAAGCACAAAAGAAGAAATTAAAAATCATAATCCTGCTATGCAGGAGTAACCATAAATTTCACTTTGGGACTTGTTCTTTCAATATTTTATATGTATATTTCTGAACAAATATTTATAAATTATAAAATTTCTAAATTTATATATATATAATTTTAATTTGAAATATGATACACATGTGAAAAAATACAAATGTAAAATGAAGAGACTGGAAGATGAACCACCCAACTCAATAAATAACACATTGCCTGAAATTAAACACTGATGACTCAGACAGTACAGAATCTGCCTACAATGTGGGAGACCTAGGTTCGCGCCCTGAGTCTGGAAGATCCGCTGGAGAAGGGAATGGATATCCACTCTAGTATTCTTGCCTGGAGAATTCCATGGACAGAGGAGCCAGTCAGGCTACAGTCGACCAGGTCACAAAGAGTCAGACACAGTTGAACAACTAACACTTTCACTTTCACACTTTTTCATGTGTATGCCTTCAGAAATGAATCAAAACCCAACATTTGCGAAATAATATCATGATTTGCATAAGAATTTCTGCCAAATCATGGCACATAACACAAAGCATCAAGGCTCAAATTATTGTAACATCAGCTTCTAGATACTGTTTTATCCCCAGCTCCTGGAACTGTATTTTCCAAGGTAAAAACCATAGTAATAGAAGTTCCTCATGGACTCAAGTGTTACAAAGTTAATAACACTAACCTTTTCAACAACTCACCTCGTTTAAAAATTTTGATCAACATTTGCCCAGTTTGTTAACTTCTCTCCTAAAACTACCATAGGACTAACTCTGGTCCCTAAAACTCTGTATCAGTCTTTTAATTCCCATCTATGGAGGCACTAATGAGTCTCTTCTCATACCTACACCTTCCTCCGTCCCTAACGGTAACCTGATTTTCACGGTTATTGCTTCCTTTCTTTTCTCTTCTTTATATTCACACCACTTAATCATGGAAAAAGCAAGTGAGTTCCAGAAAAACATCTACTTCTGCTTTATTGACTATGCCAAAGCTTTTGACTGTGTGGATCACAATACACTGGGGGAAATTCTGAAAGAGATGGGAATACCAGAGCACCTGACCTGCCTCTTGAGAAACCTGTATGCA
>SJYC01085071.1:0-29092 GCA_006408675.1 Madoqua kirkii
AAAAAAAAAAAAGAAAAGAAAACTACATAAAAGCTTAGAAAAAAACAGTGGGATTAATTCACGAAGCTATGTCCGCTGCATTCGTGAAAATGTAACTAAGTAGCTCAACCCATTTGCAAATTACTTTTGATCACTAGGCTGATTACGCATCTGACATCACTGTGTTTACCATATGCATAGCTTCAAAAATATTGCAACTCATTCAACAAATCTCAAGCGAAAAACTATCTGTCAGGAACTGGTTTGGTGATAAGGAAACCAAGGTGAATATGACATAGGACTACCATCAAGATGCTCATACATTAGTGGAATGGAGGACAGAGAAATAATTGACTAAATTTAATAGAGTGGGGTACATGCCCTTGGAGAAGTAGGAGGAGCTGAGAGGAAACCCAGACTCCTGCCGTCTTGGGGCTCAGCCATCTGCATGAGGAAGACAGGGGCGACAGGAAGGGTACAGGATCTAACAAGAAGTTTCAGGGAGAGTGACGGGAGAGGAGGAATGAGTAGGGTAGAAGGAAAGACCCTCTAAACTAAATCAAGAGGAAAGGTTAAGAACTGGCCTGGAAAAAAGGAGGGAGGGGGAGGGGGAAAGAGATGAGAAGGGCATTCTGACAAAGAGAACAGAACATAAAGACCCACACCATGAGAGAGGATGGTGCAGGATGGAATCTGCAAGTACAGTAGGAGCTCTGTTACAGACCTTCGCTTAAACGACTAGTGGGTTTGGCTGGGGCTCTCTATTTCCTGTAAAATAAAATGATTAATGCCCATGGCACCCAAACCCCCATAGCCAGCAGGCTGCTCTCAGTTTATCTGCTCACTCTGCATCCTTCAGTTGAGTTGTGTAATACCAAGAATCAGTTTGTCCATATCTCTATCTGTTCATCCTGGTTGTACTTATCACTGCAATTAAATCATTTTATTAAATCCTGTTTAAAAGTACAAACTTCCTGCCTGGAAAGGAAGGGAGTTGTCGTTTCTATGGAAACTAAGCTAAAGACTTAGGGAAAATCTGAAAAGGTGGGGGAGAAACATCATAAAAGATACAGGAAGAAGGCATAAAAATACAGAAAGACAATAAGCTTCGATTGATTTTTCAAGTGTCCTTAGGATCTTTGTCTGCTTTAAAGGAATCGGTGCAGGAAATTGTAATCAATGCAGTACACTGCAAGAAAGATATTAATGACATGAAACTCCAAGCTTCTAGGGCAGAGGTCATCATCTGCACTTTGCAGATAAGAAAATGAAGCTTAACAGATCTTGTTTTAGGTAAATGAGCAGTGCATTCAAAATGCATTGCGCCTCCTTAATGCCCTCCTTAAATAACTTTTAAAACTGTAAACTATTGCAATGCTTGGCACAAAATGTGATTAATAAATAATCATTATTATTATAAAAATAGCTAATGTTTCTTGAACACTTATCAGGTACCAAAGTGAGTGCTAAAATCTGCACTATTTTACTTAATGCTATAATAATCTGATGAGGACAGTGTTATCATAACTTCCAGTTTATAGATTAGAAAGCTGAGGCTTGGAGAGGTTCATAACCCAAGGTAATGTGTCTGCAAACCCAGGCTCCCCAGCCTCAGGTAATATCACTCTCTTCCTGACTCCTCCTGACGTCTGCCTGTGGATGCCTCTCCTAAGTTATATTGTGATTATTCTCTGCTGTTTCTTGCGTCTCCAAAACTCACTCCATATTGGAGTGTCCTGGTGGGTTATAATTAGGCCCCGCAGCGTGCCAACTGGGCCAGAGGTGGTTCTCATCCTTCCCCCTCACCTCCAGCATCAAGGCCTTCACCATCTGCCACGCAGCTAGAGAGCCTGAGATTTGCTCTTGCTTGATAGAGTGAGCCTGTAGGACCCTACCTCAAAAAGACCCTGCTCAGAGAAGATTCAGGCCATATGCTTGGCCCTGACACCCCCGGCACCTCAGCATCTAGCTGCAGGCATCTGGGAGCTTCGTTTATCAATTTCTCAAAGCAGGCAACAAAGCAGTTCTTAAGACTCAGCTCTCCAGTCTAGACAGGAGAGCCAGTTCAGCCAGGCTGAGTCTCCTCACAGAGGCACTGCGTCAGCCCCATATTCATGTCAGGGAGACAGAGAGCCCTGGAGACATGACCTCTGTCCTCTTCACCTCAGGACCCAGACCTGTCACCTGCAGGACCAAGCTTAAGGCCAGAGGTAGGGACCTGGAAAGAAAGTCAGACTATGGGATCCGGAAGGGAACTTGATCATGATCAAGTCCAAGCCTGTTGTTCACAGATGGGCTGGTTCTCAATTCATGTTACCTGCTTAACCTGCATCCAACATTTAGGTCTCAGACTTGATGCTATCAGCTTCCTTCAAGAAGCCTTCCCCGACTCTGCAAGTTTAGGAATGGATCTCCTGATAGGCACGCCCCTAGTTCCCACACTTTCCTTAACCCTGTTTCTTATTTTTGTCTACATGCAGACCTCTCTCTAGACTTGAAGTTACTCCTGCTCACGGGCTATAGCCTAGCTCCTAGGAAGGGCCAGTAAACACTTGCCAAAAAATGAGAAAGCGACCTGCTCTATAGGTGCAGGAGAGCTGAGAGGTAGGACTCAATGTGTGAAGTTGACAAACAGCCTCAAAGTTCCTGACTATTTCCTCAGCACCATGAAAATCTTTTTGGACCTCTGTCTGCCCAGAGACTCCAAGGTGTCCTACACAGACAGGCCTTTCCTGGAGTGACAGTCACTTCCCTGGGTCCCTGGATGGGCTTACTCTAGCTGTGGTGAGTGCGGTCTGCTCTCCTGTTGCAGAACATGGGCTTCTCACTGCAGCGGTTTCTCTCGTTGCAGAGCGTGAGTTCAGCAGTTGCGGCTCCCGGGATTTTGAGGGCTGGCTCAGCACTTGTGGTGCACGGGCTTAGCTGTCCCGAGGCATGTGGGATCTTCCCAGACCAGGGAGGGATCAAACTGTGTTCCCTGCATTGGCAGACAGATTCTTTGCTACTGAACCACCAGGGAGGTCCCATTCAGTCTTAATAGGAAACTCCAGGCAGGTCAGGAAGCTGTCTCCACCCACCTCTCACTTTCCCAAGGAGGTCAAAGGCAGAGACACATGTTGGGTTGACTGTAGGTGGATAGAAAGCAGAGACAGACTTATGCAATTAAAAAGAAGGCACACTTGCATGGGAGAGTGTTTTTGAACATTTTGAACTTCATACTCACCAAAGCCTTTTTTCAAGGGGCATCTCATCAACAAGGATAAATGACTTTCCATATCACTGCTTTGAAAAGGCTTTTAAGGCAATGTATGATTTCAATTAAAATGAGAAAATTTGGATGAGTTGCTAAGAAACAGGACCCTATCTGAGTCCAGAAGAGATTGTGCCAATAACTTTATAGATGGGTTTCCTTGGAAACAATTCCTGGGAATTCTCAAGTATTAAAACTGAGCAAGAATAAAGTCTTCATAATAGATGGAGATGAGGGCAGTAAAAAAAAAAAAATTGCTAATTGAGCAAATGCACCAACTATAAAGGTAAGATGAACCTGTAAAAAGGGATATTTAAAGACAATACCCTCGATCTGTTCTCTGTTCTTTATTCTGCTTTTTTATAGATAGATAGATAGATCAAAATGTGATCCACGTTCCTGGAAAAATAATTCTAACAGTAAGGAAGAGAGAGAGCTGTTCTTTTCCCCCTTTACTCCTTGGACCCATCCTCAGAATTAGTCACTAGCTTCTTAGGTATTCCTCGAGATTTCTTTGTAGACATCTACATGGATAGCTATATCTTCATTTTATACAAATGAAACTTGTATATCTCTTTCACAGACTTGTAATTTTTTTTTTCTATACAAGATGTCTCAGAGACATTTTCATGCCAGGACATAGAGATCTGCTTCCGTCTCCTTGACATCTGTGCTCCAGTCTGGGCAATACTGAAATAAAATATATTTAACCCATTCTTTAATACTGAGTTACAGTGTTTCTGTTGTTTGGTTATTGCAAACAATGTGTCAGTAAACAGTCTTGTGTATTAATACATCTTTGCAGACATAAGAACGTTTAACTTTCAGGTAAATTTCTTAAAATAAAACAGCTAAATCAATTTCATATGCTTATTTCTAATAATGTTTTAAAAATTACCCTCCAAATCTGTTGCACTAATTTATTCTCCCTCCAACAGCAGAAGGATTCTAACTTCAGGCCCCACTCTTCTCTCTAAGCAACGCTGGGTATCGTGGAACCTAAAGGTCTATGTCAATCTGACAGGAGAAAACATCTCACCTGTTCCATTTGGCATTTCCTTTATTTTGAATGATATCACATCTTTGTATATGTTCATTGTCTGCTGACATTTCCCCATATATAGATTGTCTGCTGTGGTCTTTTGCTCGCTTTTCTGTTCTATTTTGTTTTTCTTATTGATGCCTAAGCATCTTCTGGGCTTCCCTGGTGGCTCAGGCTGTAAAGAATCTGCCTGCAACTTGGGAGACCTGGGTTCTATCCTTGGGTTGGGAAGATCCCCTGGAGGAGGATATGGCAACCCACTAGAGTATTCTTGCCCGGAGAATCCCCAAGGACAGAGGAGCCTGGTGGGCTACAGTTCATGAGGTCACAAAAGGTCAGACATGACAGGGAATAAGCAGAAGCATCCTTTGCTTACTGAGAAAATTAGCCCTTTATGGTTTCAAATATTTGCTTGCTTTCTTTTCTTTGAACAAAAATATCAGTTCTTCCAGCCTCAGGGGGTTGTTATAAGCCTAACATTTAATTTCCAAATACATGGGGTTTTTAAAATAACAAAAAATTTTAAAAGACAATATATATGAAAGTGTTTTTGCTGATGCAAGGTCCTAACTAATGCATATTGGTTTTCTTGATTTGTTCTTATTAGCAAAGCAGGAGGGTCTGTTGGGAAAGGCACACACTGAAGAATCCAGCTCAAACTGTAGCTCTGACCTCTACTCACCAGATTACAGCATCACCTCCTCCCAACTTCTGACCATCAAAAATATCTCCAGACCTTGCCAACTATCTTTCAGGAACAAAATCGTCCCCAGCTGAAAACTAATGTCATAACCCCACTCTCAGCTTCCCCCCTCAAAGCAGGGTTGATGTTCTCAGCCTACTGGACCTAATTCTACTCAAGCAACTCTGACATTATGTGAACATTTGTTGCCAGTCTGTCTTTCCCATTAAACTGTGGAATACCTGAGAACAAAAACTGTGCCTTGGATCCCTTTATCCTTTGGTCTTTGATCAGTTTCTAGAACAGGGAAAGTGCTCAGTGAACATCTGATAAAGATACGAAATAGAATAGCAATGCAGAAATGAAGAGTTGTTCCCTAAACCTGGTTGTATATTATAGTCACCTGATGATATTTTTAAAATACAAATTCTTAGCTATAAGCCCTGTTTCCTGAGTCAGTATGTTAGGGAATAAAAACCCAGGAATTTTAATATTTAAATTCTGGGGTGATTCTAACGCAGGTAATCTATAGCAAGATCTGATCTAGAAGAAATACAGCAGTGACCAACCTTTATTATCTCTGCAGACCACCTCACAGGGCTCATGTGCATCATTGAAAAGAGGTGAAATATTCCTCCATGGAAATTCTTCTGCCCGAAATGATAAATAATTATTTTATAAGGTAAGTAGACAAGTTGCCAAAGAAGAAAAGAGCTGATGATATCATGCTCCCTGATTTCAAACTATACTACAAACCTGCAGCTGTCAAAGGAGTATGGTGAATATGTGCATGCCAGGCTGCTTCAGTCATGTCTGACTCCTTGTGCCCCCATGGACTGTAGCTGCCAGGCTCCTCTGTCCATGGGCTTCTCCAGGCAAGAATACTAGCGTGGGTTGCCATGCCTTCCTCCAGGGGATCTTCCCTACCCAGGGATTGAACCCATGGGTTTTACATCTCCTGCACTGGCAGGCAGGTTCTTTACCACTAGCACCACCTGGGAAACTCAAGAGTATGGCACTGGCACAAAAACAGACATATAAATTAATAGAACAGAGTAGAGAGCCCAGAGAAGAACCCACACTTGTACAGGCAATCTGTAACAAAGGAGGTAAGAATATACAATGGGGAAAAGACAACTTTTTCAATAAATGATGTTGGAAAAGCTGGACAGCTGCATGCAAAAGAATCAAGGTAGGCTATGCTCTCACACTGTGCATGAAAATAAATTCAAATTTTAAAAAGACTGAAAAGTAAGACCTTTTAGAAAAAAAAATAGTATGCTTGTTCACATTGGTCTTAGTAATACTCTTTTGGATGTATCTCCTCAGGCAAGAGAGTGAAACCAAAATAAAACAAATGAAATTATATTAAACTAAAAAGATTTGCTTGCAGTATCTTTCTATGGTGATATATTATAATTAGACTTATGGTGGTGGCTATCATTTTGAAATGTACAGAAATATCCAATCACTATACTGTGTAATAGGAACTAACACAGTATTGTTTTAGGTCAGTTATACTTTCAATACAGATCCACTCATAGAAAAAGTTTGGATTTGTGGTTACCAGAGGTGGGGGTGCGAGACAGGGAGTTGGATGAAGGTATTCAAAATGCACAAACTTCTAGTTACAAGAAAAATAAGTACTGGAGACATAACGTACAACATAAAGATAATTAACACTGATGCATGTTATACATGAAAATTGTCAGGAAAGAAAGTCCTAAGAGAGCTCATCACAAGAAAAATATTTTTAACTTCTATACTGTATATCTATATGAGATGCTGCTGCTGCTGCTGCTGCTGCTGCTGCTGCTGCTGCTAAGTTGCTTCAGTCATGTCCGACTCTGTGCGACCCCATAGATGGCAGCCCACCAGGCTCCCCCATCCCTGGGATTCTCCAGGCAAGAACACTGGAGTGGGTTGCCATTTCCTTCTCCAATGCATAAAAGTAAAAAGTGAAAGTAAAGTCACTCAGTCGTGTCCGACTCTTCCGCAGCACCATGGACTGCAGCCTACCAGGCTCCTCCATCCATGTGATTTTCCAGGCAAGAGTACTGGAGTGGGGTGCCATTGCCTTCTCCGTATATGAGATGAGGGATGACTAAACTTGCAGTAATCATTCCATGATACATATGTCAAATCATAATGCACACCTTTAATGTATATGGTGCTGTATGTCAGTTATACCTGGATAAAGCTGAAAGAGATGGGAATACCAGACCACCTGACCTGCCTCTTAAGAAACCTGTATGCAGGTCAGGAAGCAACAGTTAGAACTGGACATGGGACAACAGACTGGTTCCAAATAGGAAAAAGAGTACATCAAGGCTGTATCTTGTCACCCTGCTTATTTAACTTCTATGCAGAGTACATCATGAGAAACACTGGGTTAGAAGAAGCACAAGCTGGAATCAAGATTGCCAGGAGAAATATCAATCATCTCAGATATGCAGATGACACCACCCTAATGGCAGAAAGTGAAGAGGAATTCAAAAGCCTCCTGATGAAAGTGAAAAAGGAGAGTGAAAAAGTTGGCTTAAAGCTCAACATTCAGAAAACTAAGATCATGGTATCTGGTCCCATCACTTCATGGGAAATAGATGGGGAAACAGTGGAAACAGTGTCAGACTTTATTTTGGGGGACTCCAAAATCACTACAGATGGTGACTGCAGCCGTGAAATTAAGAGACGCTTACTCCTTGGAGGGAAAGTTATGATCCATCTAGATAGCATATCAAAAATCAGAGACACAACTTTGCCAACAAAGGTCTGTCTAGTAAAGGCTATGGTTTTTCCAGTAGTCATGCATGGATGTGAGAGTTGGACTGTGAAGAAACCTGAGCTCCAAAGAATTGATGCTTTTGAATTGTGGTGTTAAAGAAGACTCTTGAAAAGTCCCTTGGACTGCAAGGAGATCTAACCAGTCCATTCTAAAGGAGATCGGTCCTGGGTGGTCATTGGAAGGACTGAGGCTAAAACTGAAACTCCAATACTTTGGCCACCTCATGCAAAGAGTTGACTCATTGGAAAAGACTCTGATGCTGGGAGGGATTGGAGGCAGGAGGAGAAGGGGGCGACAGAGGATGAAATGGCTGGATGGCATCATCTACTCAATGGACATGAGTTTGGGTGAACTCCAGGAGTTGGTGATGGACAGGGAGGCCTGGCATGCTGCAATTCATGGGGTTTCAAAGAGTTGGACATGACTGAGCGACTGAACTGAACTGAAAACTGAAAGAAAAAAAATTTTAAGAAGGTTCCAGAAAAGGCATGGAGGGCTTCTGCATGTAGTCAGAGCAACCCTCCAGCCAGAACAGCATGTAGAATTCACAGAAACACTCTTTTCTGAGACAGAGCATCTGGTCTACCTTGATTTCCTACTCCCATGGACCATTGATGGCCAGCAGAGCCTTGCCCCTCAACCTCCAGGAACCACAGGCAGCTCCTTCCCTTGGAAGCACACTCATTCTCAGTAGTCCTTCCTTCCAACAGAACTAGAAGAATTTTGTGGTGGAGGATAGAGTCAGTTTGCTCTTAAAGAAGTGGTTAAGAGTCGGTGGCGGAAAGCTTTGTCATTTGTAAAGTATTCCCCATACAAAGCAGTGCTTTAAATACTTTTAAGAGGGATAGAGTTGTGGCTGCTGAAAAATCTCTTTGTAAGGGGTCTGCAGACGTCAGGCCTGAGAGAATGACAGAAAATCAGGCCAGAAAGTCATCAGGAGGGAGGGCAATGGGGGTGGAACTAGATTTGGAAGTTGACAGGATTGAAAAGAACACTGTTATTCACCCTGCCCTGGCCAGAGGTGAGGAATTGTTAACAGGGTGGAGCCCTATGTGCAGTCTGAGCTAAGCAGGAAGTCCTCTCTCTCTGCGACTGTGGGGACCAGCGTCTCCAGCATCCTTAATGATGCTGTTACATTCTGAAAGCTAGGGCTCTGTCATGGCAAATCACTTCATGACAAATAGAGGGGGAACAGTGGAAACAATGGCAGGCTTTATTTTGGGGGGTTCCAAAGTCACTGCAGATGGTGACTGCAGCCATGAAATTAAAAGACGCTTACTCCTTGGAAGAAAAGTTATGACCAACCTAGATAGCATATTCAAAAGCAGAGACATTACTTTGCCAACAAAAGTCCATCTAGTCAATGCTATGGTTTTTCCAGTAGTCAGGTATGGATGTGAGAGTTGGACTATAAAGAAAGCTAAGCGTCAAAGAATTGATGCTTTTGAACTGTGGTGTTGGAGAAGACTCTTGAGAGTCCCTGGGACTGCAAGGAGATCCAACCAGTCCATCCTAAAGGAAATCAGTCCTGAATATTCATTGGAAGGATTGATGTTGAAGCTGAAACTGCAGTACTTTGGCCACCTGATGTGAAGAGCTGACTCACTGGAAAAGACCTTGATACTGGGAAAGATTGAAGGTGGGAGATGAAGGGGATGACAGAGGATGAGATGGTTGGATGGCATCACCGACTCAATGGACATGAGTTTGAAATAGCTCTAGGAGTTGGTGATGGACAGGGAGGCCTGGTGTGCTGCAGTCCATGGGGTTGCAAAGAGTCGGACACAACTGAGAGACTGAACTGAACTGAACTGAAGGCTCTGTCAGAATGCTTTTTAGTCTAGGCTGTCTATATTAGTTTGCCAGGGCTGCTGTAACAAAGTACCCCAGACTGGGTGGCTTGTTAGGGGAAACACTGACGGAAGTTCCCCTCCCTGGCCGAGCACGCTAGTAGCTACTTGCACAGGTTATTTTAGAACAGGAGGTACTGGTAAGAAACTCAGAACTAACAAGTGACCATCAGCTGGAAGAATCTGGGAAAGGTCCAAAGGAGAGGAGAGGCCAGTCCACATGTCTAAGCAACCTCCCGGAGTCCTCCTCGCTGGAATCTGTCTTGGCTGAGAGACACACACAAAGTCAGGAAGGACCTGAGTCAGAGTGATGTGCCAGAGACAAGCTGGAAACTGATCCCACCCCCAAACCCTGAGACTGCGAGCCACGCGGCAGAGCAGTCCTCCTGGGCTCCCTCACCCTTCTGCTCTCTGCCAGGCACCCCTTCCCAATGAAGCCTCCTGCTTTGTCAGCATGTGCGTCTCCTCAGTTCATTTCCGAGTGTTAGACAAGAGCCCACTCTCCGGCCCTGGAAGGGGTCCCCCTTCCTGCAGCAGCTTCAACAGCAGAAGCACCTTTTCTCAGTCCTGGAGGCTGGACGTCTGATATCAGGAGTCAGCAGGGTTGGCTCCTTCTGACCGCTGTGAGGAAAGGCCCGATGCTGGGGTTCCTCCTTGGCTGTAGAGGGGCCACTTTCCCCCTGTGGCGCCTCACATCATTGTCCTCTGTATGGATCTGCCTCCAAGTTTCCCCTCTTTCATCAATGAGATTGGATTAAGGTCCATCCTAATGACCTCTGGCTTCCCTGGTGGCTCAGATGATAAAGAATCCACCAGCAATGCAGGAGACCTGGGTTCAACCCCTGGGTTGGGAAAATTCCCTGGAGAAGGTAACTACTACCCACTCCAGTATTCTTGCCTAGAGAATCCCATGGACAGAGGAGGCTGGCAGGCTACAGTCCATGGTGTCACAGTCAGAGATGACTGAGCGACTAAGCACACAGTTAATGACCTCATTTTAATTTGATTACCTCTGAAAAGACCAGAGGATGAGATGGTTGGCTGGCATCACCGACTCAATGTCTGAGTAAACTCCGGACGGAGGTTGGTAATGAACAGGGAGGCCTGGCATGCTGCAGTCCATGGGGGTCTCAAAGAGTCAGACATGATAGAGCAACTGAACTAAGGCTGAGAAAAGACCCTGTGTCCAAATAAAGTCACACTGTGAGATATTGGGAGCTAGAATTTCAATACAAAAATTTCTGGAAGTGAGGCATAGAGTCAATCCATAACAATTACGTCTCCCTCTATCAACCTATCATCACTTCTCACCTCCTGCATGGCCCTGCCATTCTCTCCTTCCTTGCAGGCCCCTCAACTCTTTCCGTGTGATGCCCTGAGGAACCTGGGGAATCTGTCTCATTCCACCAAAATGACGTATTGCAGTAAATTAGGAAGATCATGTGCTCTTGGAAAAAATAGAGCTGGGTTTGAATCTTGGTTGTAAGCTATAAGAACCGTGTACCTAGGACAAGTTACTCAGCCTCGCTGGGCCCCAGTTTCCTCGTTTCATAGTGAAGAGGTATCTGGCAAGCCACATCTTAAAACCATGGCCAGTTATTTCTGCATCTGGAAGTGACAGCCAGGAGTCACCATGGAGCAAACTTTGATCTTGAGGAAACAATAACTAAAATGGCCTACTTGAGTCTGCAAATACAAGGTAGTTAGCATCTACTTCCCTGGGAAGAGCATATGGGACATTTATGGCCAAATCAGGCTTCTGACCATACCTCAGGGTGTGCTTCTGACAGTACCTCTTGGCCTTAGAGACCTAAGAAAAAGAAGAGCACATTGTCATAGCTCCAAGAAGGATCCTCAGCATAAATGACTAGAAACTCTACCGCCCTTTTCAGATGTAAAGCAAGACTTTCAAACTACCAGGAGTAAATGACCTTTCTTTTTAGATTCCAATCCGTCATATGTACCTGTTTTTGGAAAACGCAGTCAAAATGTATTGTTAAAATGCTAAATAAAAGAGACAAAATGCAAGCCACACTTCTTTTAGTATTAGATTCGATGGACATAAAACTAACTGTAAAGTTGCTATACAATGTTTCTAGACGCTTTACTGTCAACTTCTAAATGTTTATTTTTCAGCTAATAATGAAAAGTTCATTGACAAGCCGAAGCCAAACACCATACTTTGACTAATACCACTGTAATGTATAAAAAGGGCTTCTTCAGCCTCCATTGTGGACAACCCAAGGCAACCATCCTGGGGGGGGGGGGGGTGTAATTACTGTTGTAATATTAAGAATGCAATATAGAGCTTCAGATGTTCAAAATAAGTTTTTCTCATCCACAGCAAGAAAATAGACTTACTTGGCAGTCAAACTTTGTCAGGAGAAGAATGCCTGAGTCTGTGTGTATGTTCTCATCACTTCAGTCCTGTCCAACTCTTTGTGACCCTATGGACTGCAGCCCACCAGGCTCCTCTGTCCACTGGATTCTCCAGGTGAGACTATTGGAATGGGTTGCCATGCTCTCCTCCAGAGATCTTCCCCACTCAGAGCTCGAAGCCACGTCTCCTGTGTCTCCTACATTGTAGTTGGATCCTTTCCTGCTGAGCCACTGGAGAAGCCCCAAGAGAAGAATAGAGTAGCTTAAAATTGTCCCTTTCCACCTTTAAAATATCAAGATACAAGCATGGAATATGAGGTCAATTTTGCTTTATGCCCTGAGTGAGGAAAATGTAGTCCACCTCTCACATAGGTATGGATATTATTAACATTTAATATCAGAGTGTTAATAGAAATAACACCTTTCATACGTTTGATGATGAACAACTCACAGAGGATTTTCACATCTGATGCACATTTATGTCTCACTTTCCCTAAAGTCATATTTTTATTCCCATTTTACAGATAAAGAAACTGAGACAAGAACAGAATCAGGACACGATCAGCTTACCCTGATATGGAGGTAAGGCAAGGTATATTTCCAAGGAGTTCCAGTGGGAAGAGTTCTGTGCAGATTATGCCTGGGGGCAGAGTAAAGGGGTCAGTGGTAGAATGGAGACCTCCCATCTCAGAGTCATTCTCATTCATCGTCACTTCACCATCAGCATTAGCCACCATCGTCTTTATCATGTACCAGGAGACAAATGGGAGAGCAGGAAATAAGACAAGGGTCTTGCCCTCAAGAATCTTACAATCTGTGTGTGATTCTAGGCAAGTGTCAGTTTTCTCAACTACAAATTGGGAAGGTTGTCTACCTCCAAGTATTTCTGTAGATTTAATTATAAAATGCACATAAAGTGCTTAACACAATGAAAACACACATTAAGTGTCCCTTAATAATTTACATTTAGTCTTATATCAATTAGCCAAACATACATCTCTTTGCTACACTGAATGACAAACAAATCATCTATATCTACGCCTTTGTGTCTTTGAAATGCTATATGTTCATGTATATTAGAAAAAAATCATTACATTAAGAATTCTATCTACTGCACGAAAGAATAACCAACCAGGAGACAAATGGGAGAGCAGGAAATAAGACAAGGGTCTTGCCCTCAAGAATCTTACAATCTGTGTGTGATTCTAGGCAAGTGTCAGTTTTCTCAACTACAAATTGGGAAGGTTGTCTACCTCCAAGTATTTCTGTAGATTTAATTATAAAATGCACATAAAGTGCTTAACACAACAAAAACACACATTAAGTGTCCCTTAATAATTTACATTTAGTCTTATATCAATTAGCCAAACATACATCTCTTTGCTACACTGAATGACAAACAAATCATCTATATCTACGCCTTTGTGTCTTTGAAATGCTATATGTTCATGTATATTAGAAAAAAATCATTACATTAAGAATTCTATCTACTGCACGAAAGAATAACCAAACCTCTACCCAAAAGGAAGACTCTAGAGAAACAGCAAGAACACATGCCTGGAGCATCTTGGTAGCACATCTTTCCACCCTGTGCTTTTGGCAAGTTTAGATCAAGCCCCATTTTCCACTCTGTGTTTGCTGCGACAGGTTTCGCTGGAAGAAAGAGATAGCAGCTCCCTACTTGTTCCCACCGTGGAGCCTGGGAGAGCCTGTGGGGGAGGAGGAACTGAGGATGACGAGAGGATCTGTGTCTCAGGGAGAAGCCAATTGAAATGCCAAACCAGACAGATACCTCAGCTAAGATGGAAATACACGCGTGCGGGAGAAAGCAGACATTGTGGGAACTGGAGTCAAGGGCGGAGCTGCAGGGACGTTCTCGGAGCCTGGGCTCTGTGCCAGGCACCAGGAGGCCCCTGAAGACGACTCAGCAGGCCAGCTCCGCCCGCAGCAGAGAAGGACAGGCTCTCCTGTCCAGAGCCCCTTGGCCAGGAGTCCCTGTGCGAATCCCCTCCTAGCCCCTACCCTAAGCTCCTCTCACACTGTACATGGTGCCCTTCCTTCCACTGCACCACTTTCTGCAGACTGGGGCAAGATAACAAACACCCTGTACATGCCTGAGCCCCTCCGGTGATTCTAACACTTTCCAGGCTTCCCACCACTGCCCTTACAAAGAATCCATTGCAACATCTTATTAGTGTGAACCATCAAACTGGTCTTTCAAGTAAGGACAGTAGCTCTTGGCCCTGAGAAGTCAGGGGGAAGAAGGCAGGTCTGGGTGCGAGCAGAGATGGAGAGCACTGGCTTAATCCCACCCCTCCTTTCTTTCTTCAGACAGAGAAGGTTTGGGTCCCCTTGGACACATCTTCAAGTTTCCCCCTCATATTGCTTTGTTCCTCTCCAAGTTTGCCTTAGTTTCATGGTAATACAACCCCACCCTACTGAAGTCAGTTGGCCCTGCCTTCAGGAGAGGAAGAGTCATCAAGAGGAAAGATGTCTTTCTGAGTATCAGCAAAGCTGGATTCAATGTCAGGCTCTGGGGCTAATTGGTTATGATTTTCAGTTGGTCTTTTTTCACTCTCTGGGCTCAAGGAGGGTTGAACAGGGGACTCTATGGTCATCTAATCTGGCGCTGCCACAGAATTGGTGTGCATGTGAGCATAACTGTTGTAAGAACATTTAAACAAATGTTTCCGTGTACAGCACAGCATCACTGGGCTTTCCTGGTGGCTCAGTGGTAAAAAACAAACAAACAAACAAACAAAAACCTGCCTGCCAGGGCAGGAGACTCGGGTTTGATCCTTGGGTTGGGAAGATCCCCTGGAGAAGGAAATGGCAGCCCGTTCCAGTAATCTTGCCTGGAGAATCCCATGGCCCGAGGAACCTGGTGGGCTACAGGGTATAGAATCGCAAAACGTTGGACACGACTGGTTTTGCCAGTCAGCCCATCCATTCCACTTTAGAGATCAGAGGGCCTGCAGGCGGAGCACTTCCTGCCCGCTGCTCCCGGATGGAGCCCTCCCCAAATCCCACCCTGCTCGCAGACTCTCCTTGATGAGATGGATCGGGAGCCTGAAGCCTGAGTAATGGGTGTCACTGTCCCACCTTAAACACCCCTCCTGATGCTGGCAAAGACTGAAGGCGGGAGAAGGAGAAGACAGAGGATGGGATGGCTGGATGGCATCACCGACTCAATGGACATGAGTTTGAGCAAGCTCCGGGAGTTGGTGATGGACAGGGAGGCCTGGCGTGCTGCAGTCCACGGGGTCGCAAAGAGTCGGACACGACTGAGCGACTGAACTAACAAAATTCTCAGCCTGATTTTCTGGAAGCTCTCCCACAGAGTTTTGTTCTTGGCACGTGGATACAGTTTGCATATATCTTTTTGGACGGTTCCTCCCAAGGACTCAGCACAAGTGTCTACAGATGTCTGCACACCTTACCTCCCTCACCGCCAGGCTTTGGATCTGACAAGTGACGTGGAGTGTGAGGAGGAGGGCACAGCAACCCACTCCAGTATTCTTGCCTGGAGAATCCCATGGGCAGAGGAGCCATGGAGTCTCAAAGAGTTGGGCACGACTGAAGTGACTAAGCACACACACAGGCATGGAGTTCAATTCAGTCCAGCCGCTCAGTCGTGTCCAACTGTTTGCGACCCCGTGAACCGCAGCAAGCATGCTAGGCCTCCCTGTCCATCACCAACTCCCAGAGTTTACTCAAAATCATGTCCATTGAGTCAGTGATGCCATCCAACCATCTCATCGTTTGTCACCCCTTTTTCCTCCTGCCCTCAATTTTTCCCAGCATCAGGGTCTTTTCAAATGAGTCAGCTCTTTGCATCAGGTGGCCAAAGTATTGGAGTTTCAGCTTCAACATCAGTCCTCCCAGTGAATATTCAGGACTGATTTCCTTTAGGATGGACTGGTTGGATCTCCTTGCTGTCCAAGGAGCTCTCAAGGCATGGAGTATGAGACCCACTATGAAGGAGGATGGGGAAGGCAGAGGGCAGGGGTTTGGGACCTGGAGGCCAGTCAAGCCCATATCACTGTCTCTAATGTGGCCTGGTGGGCTTCCCTGGTGAATCTGCCTGCCAATGCAGGAGTCATGGGTTCCATCCCTGGGTCAGGAAGATCCCCTGAAGGAGGGGAAGGCATGCAACCCACTCCAGTATTCTTATCTGGAGAATCCCATGGTCAGAGGAGCCTGGCGGGATCCATGGGCTCACGGGATCCATGGAATCACAAAAGAGTCTTACAACTTATTGACTAAGCAACAACAACAAATTAAGCTAAAGGAAAGCTTTTCTTATAAACACTAAACCATACTGAAATCAGTTTGAACCCAATTTCCTTGCATAGGAGAAACAGCAGGGTCTTGCCCCGTTTTCTTTTACATACAATTCCAGTGGTCTGAATTATGCTTGAGGGTATGGATGTGGCTTGAGGGTATGAGTTAGGCCTGGGGGTTGTATTCTGCTGCTGCTGCTGCTGCTGCTAATTCACTTCAGTCGTGTCCAACTTTGTGCAACCCCACAGACGGCAGCCCACTGGGCTCCGCCATCTCTGGGATTCTCCAAGCAGGAACACTGGAGTGGGATGCCATTTCCTTCTCCAATGCATGAAAGTGAAAAGAGATAGTGAAGTCGCTCAGTCATGTCTGATTCAGCGACCCCATGGACTGCAGCCTACTAGGCTCCTCCGTCCATGGCAGTTTCCAGGCAAGAGTACTGGAGTGGGGTGCCATTGCCTTCTCCAGGGGGTTGGATTCTAAGGCGTTCATTTTCAGAGAGGAAACCAAGGCCACCAGCAGGAGACCCACACATGCCTCCCAGCCCTGCTCCAAAGAGCCTGCGGCTGCTCATCCTTTCCCTCCAGTGAGTGACTCTACAGGCTGGTCAGGCTTAGAGGATTCGCTACACTTTTTTACTTCAGTACCTCTCGTCTTCCTTCAGGAACAAGCTTGAGGGTATGAGTTAGGCCTGGGGGTTGTATTCTGCTGCTGCTGCTGCTGCTGCTAATTCACTTCAGTCGTGTCCAACTTTGTGCAACCCCACAGACGGCAGCCCACTGGGCTCCACCATCTCTGGGATTCTCCAAGCAGGAACACTGGAGTGGGATGCCATTTCCTTCTCCAATGCATGAAAGTGAAAAGTGAAAGTGAAGTCGCTCAGTCATGTCTGATTCAGCGACCCCATGGACTGCAGCCTACTAGGCTCCTCCGTCCATGGCAGTTTCCAGGCAAGAGTACTGGAGTGGGGTGCCATTGCCTTCTCCAGGGGGTTGGATTCTAAGGCGTTCATTTTCAGAGAGGAAACCAAGGCCACCAGCAGGAGACCCACACATGCCTCCCAGCCCTGCTCCAAAGAGCCTGCGGCTGCTCATCCTTTCCCTCCAGTGAGTGACTCTACAGGCTGGTCAGGCTTAGAGGATTCGCTACACTTTTTTACTTCAGTACCTCTCGTCTTCCTTCAGGAACATCCCCTGAGGGCAGGTGGCATAAGGAGCTAATGATATTGTATAATGAAAATCTGGAAGCATGTATCTCACCCAAGTTGAATCAAAGAGCAGTGTTTAAAGTATTAGTCTCTAAGTTGTGTCCGACCCCATGGATTGTAGCCCACCAGGCTTTTCTGTCCATGGGATTTCCCAGGCAAGGATACTGGAGTAAGTTGCCATTTTCTTCTCCGGGGAATCTTCCTAACCCAGGGATTGAACCCAGGTCTCCCGCACTGCAGGCAGATTCTTTACCATCTGAGCTACTAGGAATGTTGAATCAAAAAGCTGAGATATATATCTGTTAATCCCATACAAACTAACATACACATTACTCTATATAAAGTAGGCAAGCAACAGGATTTACCATATTATAACACTGGGAACGGTATTCAGTATCTTATAATAACTTACACTGGAAAAGAATCTGAAGCTATATGCCTGAAGCTAACACAATATTGCATAGCTTTTTAAATTTTATAAAAAGCAGAGAGTGAGGTCCTCTGCTAATCTCACAATCTAGACATCTCAGCCTTTAGCAAAAGTGAAAGAGCTTGATAATTCACTCTCTGAGCTGATGTTTCAGTCCCAGAACTCCTGAGTGTTTGTTTCTGCCAAAACTCATTAGGAGCTTTGACACTTGGAATGGTTCACGCTAGAGGGGACGTGCAGAGTAGAATGAGCAGAAGAGGGGAAAAGAAAGGGGTGCAGGAGCACTGCTGGCTTGGACCAGGATGCTGAGAAGGTGGGCAGTGCAGAGCCTGGTTGAGAGCTTGGGAGGGCTGTCTCTCATTGCTGCAGCACCAGCTCCAGCATAAAGCTTTACAGTTAACTAACATTTCAGCATAAAGTACCCAAGGGCAGAGACTATGTGTCTCTTATCTCTAGACCATTGCTTGGCGTGGAGAAACTGCAACACGTGTTTGTTGAACTAAAGCCTCTGCAAGCTGGGAGGGTTGGACATTCACATTAAAAGAGTTTTACGGGTAGGTGACCAACTCATCCCAGGCAAGTACTGGAAGTCCCAAATCCCAGAAAATTCATCAGTCCTGGGCAGAGACCAAGTCAGTTGGTCACCCCACACTATGACCATAACCCACTGCCAGAATGGACCAGTAGCAGCTCAGGACATACATTCATAATATTTAATCATTCCTTTATTTGTTCAATCAACAAATGATTCCTGAATATGTAAACAAATAACTAGATACTGAAAAGTAGTAATTTACAAACATGGTGTTGCAGAAACCAGTATTCGAGCAAACAAGCACCACACTCGCTGGAGAACTCAGGTTTATTACGCCAGCGGGCCCAGAGGAGTTAAGACTCCAATTTCTGAGCCCCAAACAAAGGAGTTACAGGGTTTTTACAAACAGACTGTAGTGGGCAACACTAGCTGCTAATAGGTTGGTTTAAACTAAGGAGTTTCACGCGCCCAGGAACAGCGGTCAGGACAGGGAGGAGGATGCCTGACCGTTACACGGACGGGCCTGATTAAGCAAGTTTGCAGGGGCCGGGCGAATGCAAAGAGCAGGACAAGGGTGAGCGAGACAAGCTCCAGTTCTTAGTACTGCAAGTCCCACTTTCTGAGACTTGGTGACCTACGTGATCCAGACTTTGCAAGGAGCAAGCTGAGTTACACAGGCAGAATGAGCAGGAGGTTGTGTATGTAAAATTTTTAACTTTTCCTCTTCAGTGTGGATACATTTTCTTGCTTTTCTCAGTTCATTAATCGGAAAGGCAGAGTTAACAAAAACCAGAGTCTGTGCTTCAACTGGCCAACCTTAGCTGAATGAATTAAACTATCCCTTTAACTTGGCAGAAGATGATAAAGGATTTTATTGAAAAGAGTAATCATGGCTTGTGTTGGAGCCCAGGACCTAGTCCTCATCCAGGCAGTGGTGCCCTGGGAAGTTGGTTTATACATAAAATAGTGACTAATAATAGTACTAGTGTAGCGTTTTTGTGGAGAGCAGATAAAACCAAACCTTCGTAAATGTTAGCATCTTTAGCTTCCCCAGCTTTTGAGTTAATCATGTTGGTAAGTTTATTACAAACTCCTGACTATGGGTAACTTCTGCTGCCGGTTTGATTGCTGGAAGTCAACCTTTCCCCAGATCCTACCTCCGAAATATTTGAGGGGAATTCCAAGGGATGTCTGATACTCTTATCTTAGAATCAGTGAGCTGAGTCACCCCAAGTGGCAGCCAGCACTGCCCCAGGCTCTGACGGTCCCACCGAGGATGTGGGCCAGCTGTGAATCTGTATCCTGACACCACTATTGATGTGGGGTGAGCCACGGCCACTTAAAGTCAGGCGGAAAGAGCTCTGTTAGTGTTTCGTGCAGATGGCAGGGAGGGTTCCCACAGTCAGAAAGCTGGAGTCCGAAATGGTATAAGTACAAGGGACCCCCTGCTCTCTTCCAGGCTTTTACACAAGCCAACAGTGGCTGCAGTAAATGCTGACGCTAGCTGCCTCCACGCCTTCACCTTTCTGGCATTTACTGGGCTCTGTTCACTGTGTCACTTCTTCTCTTAGGGTAGCTGTTCTCAAATGGGGGGCAGTTTTACACCCCGTCCCCAGGATACATCAGGCCATGTCTAGGGATGTTTTTGCTTGTCAAACTAGGAAAGAGGGCTGCTAATGAAACCGAGTGAGCGGAGGCGAGGAATGTTGCAAAGCATGCTATCCTGCATAGAAAAAGCTGCCGCAGCAAAAGCTATTCCCCTAACATGTCAATAGTACTGATGTTGAGACATTCTTTGGGTGATTTTTTTGCCTCAAAAAATCCTGATATTCTCCCTTCTTACTTGGCCTCCCCGGAATCTATTCTTATTTCTCACGCATATATTTCCTTGTGTCTAAGCTCTAAAATGGATAGGACTTAAATCTCAGTTGCAGTCCTTGGTTTTATAAATTAGCAGATAAACACAATTATGTACTGGGGCTTTCTCCTAACTATTCAACTCATAGCATATAAGCTCTAATCCCCGCCCATGTATTAACACATGTATTGACATTTATTATATCAAGTTGCTGTGATTCTTTCATTCAACAAATGTTTGATGAGCACCTACTCTGTACTAGGCACAGTAGCAGACACTAGATATGCAGCGATTCATCAACCAGACACTGCCCCCTGCCTTCATGGAGGACACGGGATGTCAGAGAATGAAACTCTAGACAAGGACTTCTCTGATGGTAGAGTGGTAAAGAATCCGCCTGCCAGTGCAGGGGACACAGGTTTGACCCCTGGTCCATAAGGATTCCACATGCCACGGAGCCACTAAGCCTCTGTGCCTCCATTACTGAATCCCATGCACCCTTCCTCCTGCACCCCACAACAAGATTAGCCCAAGCATAGCATCTACAGAGGAGCCCCCACTCGCTGCAGCTAGAGAAAGCCTTCACAGCAACGAAAACCCAGCTCAGCCAAAACAAAACTAAATTTTTTTAAGAAAGCTTACAAAAAGATAGACAAATGAATTTTTTGTTGTAGTTTAGTCGCTCAGTCGTGTCTGACTCTTTGTGACTTCATGGACTGCAGCCCGCCAGGCTCTTCTGTCCATGGGATTCTCCAGGCAAGAATACTGGAGTGGGTTGTCATTTCCTTCTTGAAGGGATCTTCCCAACCCAGGGATCAAACCCCCATCTCCTGTACTGGCAGGTGGATTCTTTACTGCTGAGCCACCTGGGAAGCCCAGACAAATAAATATGTGATTACAAATTTTAGCACATGCCATGAGGGAAAAGCAGAGGTTCCTATGAGGACACAGGATGGGAAGGGGAGCATTTAGGTCGCCTAGGCAGAGAACCTTTCCCTGAAGAAGGAATGTTTGGGTCTGAGGCCTGAGGGAGGCAAAGAAGTAAGACCAGTGAAGAGACAGAGGAATGGAGTCAGCTCAAAGGGCTCCTGAGCGGGGAAGGGGCTGAACCACCGCAGAGCAGAACAGAGACTGAGTGGCTGGGGGCGCTGTGACCTCATTTGTACTGTTTCAAAGGTCGCTTGGCCTGCCATGTGGGCGATGGGTTGAGGGAGACCCAGGGAACTGAGAGAGCCAGCAGAAGGCGAACACCATGGTCTAGGAGGTGGAAGGGGGTGGCCTGGCCCACAGGGTGACCGTGAGGACTTATCCCGGAAGTCCATATCCCAGAGTGGGCAGTGGGTGACACTTGGGAAACCAAGTATCCCTGCACGAACAGCTCAGCAGAAATCAGCCCTCCCCGCTCCTGCTCCGCACATCTGCTGGGGAGGAGCTGTGCACATCACGGGCTTGTCTCTCTTCCTACATCGTATGTGGATTTTTTGCTGTTTCTCCAATTGGTTGAAATATAGAGTGGTTTTTATTTCTTTATCTGTGGCTTTGGGGACAGAGGGATGGCGAGGGGAATAATAGATGACTTGTCACAAACAAAACCCAATTTCCTGTGCTTTCCAGAGCCATTCATCATCCTCTCTGCCTGTTACCATTTCTTTCTGGAGTCAGGCTGGCCAGGATCAGCCCAGGGTCAGAGGTCTGGGATCTTCCCCTGAGAAACCTTCCTACTGGGTCTGAGCAAGTCCTCCTGAGAGTTAGATGTCCTTAACCTCAAGTCAAGCTCCAACATGACAACTCGCTGGGCAACAGACAAGACCAGGGAGATCCTGGCAGGCAGGCCCAGTCCAAGAGGGTAGAAGCACCAAAGTGCCCAAACTCATAAGGAAACCAACTCATCCGCCTTCATGGTCACAGCGGTGACCATCATCTCCACAGAGGGCTCCATCCAACGTGTCAGGACCAATGCCATCCAGACCGGAAGGAATCAGCAGGCCTGGGCCTAGATTCAAGGGGCTGGAGAGATTGTGCCTAAGGAAAGGATGACCTGCTTGGGCCCAGCTGAGCCTCTGGGGCAGAGTAAGTACCAGGAGCCCATTATAGGGGAGGTCCAGGTGGGAGGTTTTAGTAAACATCTACAGGTAGTGAGACATTTAGTAAACACCTACAGGTAATAAATGTCTACAGGTAGTGAGGACTGAAAGATGCTAAAAACCATAGTTCCTGCCCTCAGGGAGCTGGCACTTGGTTCAGGAGGCACAAAAGTAGGTTAATAATTCTAACATGGTAGGTCCTATGATGGACGTGAACACAGGGCATTCTGAGGGATGAAAAGAGACAAAAGGAAGAAGCTGCTAACTCTGCCAAGGGAATCAAGGGAGACTTTCAGGAGGAGGTGATATTTCTCTGTTCCACAGACAGCCCACTGGACCCACCCAGGGTTTAATTACCTGCACTTAGAAAAACAAAGAGAAATGCCACCAGTACACTGTTAAAGGTAAACGTGGTCCATTATTCATTTTAAAAGAACAACCAAGTGAAATTCTTTTCCCTCATGGATGTTTTCCTCTATCCAATTACCCTGAAGCTTGAGTTTTCAAATAGAAAAATTCTTCTTAAAAGTAGATTGCTTTACATTTGGCATTTAAATCCAAGCTCCAGGAGTATTTATGCTGTTCAGGAAACCTGTTATTCAAACCTGAGATTTTAGGGATCAGGACTTTATTGGGAAGAGAGACGAATGTGGACTGAGCCACAGGCCCCCAGTCCTGATCTTCTATCAGGACAACACTTTCAGGTTGAATAAATAGGGGTGAGGGGTTGCAGGTGGGGTGGTACTAGCGGCCTCTACTTAATACCTCTGGCCCAGGCTGCAGAAGCAGGGTAAATTTCTGAAGCCCTGATCAAAGATTTCTTATTAGAAGTAAGGAAATTCTGAGATCATTTTCTCTAAAACTAATTTTCACATACAATTTTAAGTGTCACACTTCATCGTGTCTGTCCTAGAGGGAAACCACAGTGCAAGCTGACAGTGGCATGTAAGAATTAAAACTCCACTCTTCCCCTTCCCCCCTTCTTCATCTCCCCCCTCCCAGTTTTTAGAAAGGGAACCTGTAGGTCAACTTCTAGATCTTTCCTGGGTACTCACTGTGGGAGGCCTTGAGCTCTGCAAGGCCCTGGGGGTGTGAAGGAGAAGGGGGGTGGGAGTTGGGGGACAGGAGAAAACCAGATTAACTCATAAAATAACATTTTGCCTGGAGAAGGAAAGTTGCAGCCCACTCCAGTGTCCTTGCCTGGGAAATGCCATGGACAGAAAGCTGGAAGAGCTACAGTCCATAGGGTCCCAAAGAGCACGATACGACTTCATGGCCAAACAACATTTTGACATTCACAAAGTCTCTTCACTTATATCACCTGATGTAAGTCTCTCCACGAACTCCTTGAGATGATGGGACCAAAGCAGATCACCAATTTATTAAAGAACTGAGAGGAGATTAAAATAAATTCATAACATACGTGAGCTAGGAAATCAACCAGAATTGCTCTGACATTGAGACGCAACTGTAACAAAGAGCAACATTCAGATCATGAACAAGTGTCGTTAAATCTTGAAAAGGAAGGGATCAATTCCAAATGGAGGCAATAAATAAATTCCTGGATTGTTCGATAATCCAATTAATGAAGAGGAAAGAATCATTTAATGCATTTAAACATTTTTTGCTGGTTGACACATAGACAATGACAAACTGACCAAAGAATACTCTCATTTCTCAGTGTTTAGTATACACTCTTGGAGAAGGCAATGGCACCCCACTCCAGTACTCTTGCTTGGAAAATCCCATGTGTGGAGGAGCCTGGTGGGCTGCAGTCCATGGGGTCGCTAAGAGTTGGATACAACTGAGCGACTTCATTTTCATTTTTCACTTTCATGCATTGGAGAAGGAAATGGCAACCCACTCCAGTGTTCTTGCCTGGAGAATCCCAGGGACAGGGGAGCCTGGTAGGCTGCCGTCTATGGGGTCGCACAGAGTCGGACACGACTGAAGTGACTTAGCAATAGCAGTAGTAGTATAAATTCTATATAAGAAAATTTAAATACACCTTAATATTCCCTTCTCCAAGGTATTTTCCTGACCCAGGATGGAACCTGGGTCTCCTGCATTGCAGGCAGATTCTTTACCATCTCAGCCACCATGGACACCCACAACTTATATACACATATGTTTTTGAACTTGATAAAAGTTCTCCTAAATTGACAGTTCTTAAAACTTATACAATATAGGTGGAACTGAAAAACTTATTACTCTTAACAATGAAATAAAATTTTTGATTAGCATGCAGAAGAAAAGAGTTAAGTTTCTTTCTATTCTCTCTACAAAGATTTCAAAACAGTTGTTGTATGGATAGGTAATCAGACAAAAATTAGCTTACAAGGTAAGCAAAGAGAATGTTATGGAAGTATGCCAAGTAGTTAAATAGTAATAAATATTAGTTTTCTAAATTGTATAATGTTTATGGTATTTAAAATTTGTTTTAATGTGTAGTTTACAGTGATTTTTTCCCTCATTGTAAGTTTTATGATGAATTTTGTATTCACAATTTTGTGTTCTTTTGCTTAAACAGGGCCCCCAAATTATATAAGTTTTACCCCCATAACACCTGGACTTTTCTCTAATTTATGCCCATTTAGCAGGTGAGGAAACAAAACTGAGTCAAAGTCTTACCTGTACCCAAGTTCGCACTATCAGAAAGTGACAGGGGCAGGACACAAAGCCAGTGCTTTTCCCTCTTTGCGATGCTGTCTCTGCCTCAAGGAACTTGAATGCACTAGATAAACCCCCGCACATTTCCTTTGCAGAGGCAGAAATAAAGGTAGGACATTGAAGAAACCCAGAGGACCTGATCACACTTCTTAAAGAGATTTCACATGGCTTAGAGCGCACATCCCGTCTTCCTTCAGGACCTGTGTCTGGACAGAGGAGTTCAAGTTACAGTCAGCTCCAACATCAAGATTCCAGGCTCAGAGCAACCCCAGAATCGAGATGTGGGTGCGTGCTAAGTCGCTCAGTCGTGTCCGACTCTTTGGGACCATATGGAATGTAGCCTGCCAGGCTCCTCTGTCTGTGGGATTCTCCAGGCAACAACACTGGAGTGAGTTGCCATGCCCTCCTCTAGGGGATCTGCCCAACCCAAGGATCAAACCTGCGTCTCCTATCTCCTGCACTGGCAGGCAGGTTATTTACCACTAGCGCCACGTGGGATGCCCGTGTGAAGGAAAGGCAGGTCACATCAAGAGCATTCTGGGACTTCAGGCTGACTGATTCTTGCTGTGCCCTACTGCTTGAAGGGCACTCACTCCTGGATGTGCCTTTATCCTCAGGAATAGTTCTCAGGGTAACATGCCCATTATCACAGGGCTATAAAGAAAAAAACTCAAGCTGAAAGCTAGATCTGTCTGAAAGTCCATCTCCAGTTCTCCAGGATGCTGTGGAATTCAAAAAAATAACCATCTACTTATGCCTAAAGGTGAAACCAGAGAAGCATTAGTGGAAGGCAGGGAGATAGTTTGAAGTGAAGTGAAGTCGCTCAGTCGTGTCCGACTTTTGTGACCCCATGGACTGTAGCCTACCAGGCTCCTCCCTCCATGGGATTCTCCAGGCAAGAGTACTGGAGTGGGTTGCCATTTAGTCAATATTTTCCCATTCTTTCTGGTTCCCATTTCATGTCTGAGGCAAACGTAGCAGCAGCCACAGTGTTCAGCAGGTTCCAGGAGCCAGACAGAATCACTAGAGGTCTTTACCAAGAACCATCTCACAAGCATTGGTATTTGAGAGAGAGTTACTGTTGTTGTTTTAGTTGTTAAGTCAGGTCCGACTCCTTGGTGACCCCATGAGGCTCCTCCCTCCATGGGATTCTCCAGGCAAGAGTACTGGAGTGGGTTGCCATTTAGTCAACATTTTCCCATTCTTTCTGGTTCCCATTTCATGTCTGAGGCAAACGTAGCAGCAGCCACAGTGTTCAGCAGGTTCCAGGAGCCAGACAGAATCACTAGAGGTCTTTACCAAGAACCATCTCACAAGCATTGGTATTTGAGAGAGAGTTACTGTTGTTGTTTTAGTTGTTAAGTCAGGTCCGACTCCTTGGTGACCCCATGGACTTTAACCCACCAGACTCCTCTGTCCATGGGATTTCCCAGGCAAGAATACTGGAGTGCTTTGCCATTTCCTTCTCCAGGGGACCTTCGCACTGGCAGGAGGATATTTTTTGTCACTAAGTCACCAGGGAAGCTCACTTGAAAGGGAGTACTAACGATTAAATCCAAATACAAAGCAAGAGGCCTCAAGCTAAGATCAGAAGCAAAGGGAAAGTAGACTGGAAAGAAAGACTTTTCAGAAATCATGTTGTGAAACAGTCACAGCCAACAAATTTCTGGTGCTATTTTTTCTGCAATCAACATATTAAATATCATGCTTCCCTAGATAATGGCTTCCCAGGGGGTGCTGAAGTGAGGTGCAAGAGAAATTGAAGGTCGCTCAGTTGTGTCCAACTCTTTGCGACCCCATGCACTGTACAGTCCATGGAATTATCCAGGCCAGAATACTGGAGTGGGTTGCCCTTCCCTTCTCCAGAGGATCTTCCCAACCCAGGGATCAAACCCAGGTCTCCCACACTGCAGGAGGATTCCTTACCAGCTGAGCCACCAGGGGAGCCCAAGGAATCCACCTGTCAACACAAAAAACTCAAGAGACAACGGTTCAATCCCTGGGTCGGAAAGATCCCATGGAGGAGGAAACAGCAACCCACTCCAGTATTCTTGACTAGGAAATCCTGTGGACAGAGGAACTTGGCAGGCTACAGTCCATGGGGTTGCAAAGAGTCAAACACAACTGAACATCTGAGCACAGTATGCCTCATACATAATGGAAAGGAAAAAAGTGCTTTGCTTTACAATAAATATTGACCACCCATGAGTCCCTCAGACTGTTCACACGGAGCATCAGTTATTCATAGATTTTTGCTGAATAGAACCCAATGAACATACACATTGGAAGGGTCACCTTAGGACAAGGTCATGGAGTCCCTTATCTCCAGAGAATGCCAAGGCAAGAATCATGGAAGTTGATGCTCAGTTCATAATAAAAAACAAATGTGAGTTTATGGTTGTTTTTACTTTGTTTTGTCCAGTTCTTAGCCATGTTTCTATGGTCTTGTTGATAATAAAAATCCCACTGGACAGCCTGGTTTGAACTTAACGCAAGAGTTTGGAGAGTTGAAGTCAGAAGGTAGTTAGAGACAACTGACTGTGACTTCCAAGTGCTCTCATTGACACGTGGCCCCTGGAATTCAGACAAGCAAGGCCCACAGGGAAGCTCTGCTCTGCAGGGGAACTGGAGAGAGGCCTGGGAGACTTTCCAAGCATGGAGGAGCTTGGATGGATCCAGGGGGGCATAAAAAGTCCAGCCCAGCTGCAGCCCAGCCTCAAGGCAGCCTGGGGAACTTGGGAGCCAAGGTCAGGGGGAATGAAGTGAAGTGAAATGAAGTGAAAGCCACTCAGTGTATCAGGGGCTGCTGCTGCTGCTGCTAAGTCACTTCAGTCATATCTGACTCTGTGCGACCCCATAGACAGCAGCCCACCAGGCTCCCCCATCCCTAGGATTCTCCAGGCAAGAATGCTGGAGTGAGTTGCCATTTCCTTCTCCAATGCATGAAAGTGAAAAGTGAAAGTGAAGTCGCTCAGTCGTGTCCAACTCTTAGCGACTCCATGGGCTGCAGCCTACCAGGCTCCTCTGTCCATGGCATTTTCCAGGCAAGAGTACTGGAGTGGGGTACCATTACCTTCTCCCCTCTCCAGTGTATCAGGGGAGGAACAGCTTATCCCCCTTCAGAGATAAGTAGGGCCTGGGTGGCTGTTTCATTTACTTGATTTTTTCCAAGCTTTACAAAAGAATTCAGAAAGAGCTCGCCTTCTCATCCTCAGCAGCCTCCTAAGGTAAAAGGCCTGCTCCTTGGCCTGATAACCCCAAACCCTCGAGGAGCCAAGAAAAAAGTTCCAGGTGCCCTGAAAGTATCTGAGGTTGAAAAAAAAAGAGAATCCATTAGAACTGTCAACTACAAATTGGCAACAGAGATAAGTAGGGCCTGGGTGGCTGTTTCATTTACTTGATTTTTTCCAAGCTTTACAAAAGAATTCAGAAAGAGCTCGCCTTCTCATCCTCAGCAGCCTCCTAAGGTAAAAGGCCTGTTCCTTGGCCTGATAACCCCAAACCCTCGAGGAGCCAAGAAAAAAGTTCCAGGTGCCCTGAAAGTATCTGAGGTTGAAAAAAAAAGAGAATCCATTAGAACTGTCAACTACAAATTGGCACTTACCAAGAGCATTGCCAAGACTGAACAACAAAGGCATTTGCCATCTTCCTCTATGGAGACTGAGGGCTTCCCTTGTGGCTCAGATGGTAAAGCGTCTGCCTGCAACACGGAGACCCGGCTTCAGTCCCTAGGTCGGGAAGATCCCCCGGAGAAGGAAATGGCAACCACTGGTCCTCTTGCCTGGAGAACCCCATGGATGGAGGAGACTGTGAGTTACAGTCCATAGGGTTGCAAAGAGTTGGACACGACTGAGCTTTCTTTCTCACATTTATTTCTCAACAGAGACTGAGCCCCACGCTGCTATAGCTGTTGACCTCATCACCCTCTGAGGGAGTTCAGGGTGGAGTGAGGCACTCTGTGCTCCAGGGAGTCTGGTGGGACAGGTCTTTAGATAGTTGGATGCTTTTAGGAACAGGTGTTATAATCTCAATCCTTGCCTCTCCTCGTATGTAGAGA
>SJYC01085072.1:0-51335 GCA_006408675.1 Madoqua kirkii
CTCCCTGACTCCAGCTTCCAGGTGAGCCCCGACCTCCATTCTTCCAGGAACCTTGATGCACAGGCTGGAACCCTGCAGGCCTCTCAGCACCACTAGGCCCTGGGGGGTTGGGTCAGGCATTAGGTGAATACTTGCTACGCTTTTAGTCTCAGCTGCTGGAAAGGGGCGCTTGGATTTCAGGGAGAATTTTATACCCTTCCATCCACGTCATTCATCAGTTTTCTTTATCATTTCTTTTTAACAAGACATGTAGGTTACTTTTCCCAGTTCAAATCTCTTCCCAACATCAAAGGTGTTGAGAATGGTTTTTTTGGATTCTGTTGTGGTAAACGTCAGGAGGTGAAAACGTTGTCCTCTTGAAACCTGGCCCCAGAACTCCTCATCAGGTGGGAACTACTTTCATTTGGAGAAACTATCAATATTTTGGGGCCTCCTTGGTGGCTCAGAGGGTAAAGCATCTGCCTGCAATGCGGGAGACCCGGGTTCAATGCCTAGGTCAGGAAGATTCCCCTGGAGAAAGAATGGCAACCCACTCCAGTATCCTTGCCTGGAAAATCCCATGGACAGAGACAAGCACCTTGGGGCAGAAGGTGAGACTGACAGGAACTCAGCCAGAGCCACTGGGTAAAGTGGCCTCTGAGAAGAAGAGTTTTGCTTTGGTCTAGAGTCGGAGGGGGATGACAAAGAGGAAAGGAGAGAAGCAGGAAGAGAAGTAAGGGTAAGCCCACTGGTTCAGACAGTAAAGAATCCACTTGCTGGAGACCTGGGTTCGATCCCTGGGTTGGGAAGATCCTCTGGAGGAGGGCATGGCAACCCACTCCAGTATCCTTGCCTGGAGAATTCCACAGACAGAAAAGCCTGGCAGGCTACAGTCCATGGGGTCCCAAGAGTTGGACACGACTGAGTGACGAAGCACAGCACCACTAGAGCAGACTAGGGAAAGTCTCTGCACTCCCAGAGCAGGGTGTCTGGATTCGACCCCTGCTCAGGGAACCAGATCCCACATGCTGCAACTAAGACTCAGGGCAGCCAAACAAGTATGAAAAAGAGTAAAGGCAGGTTGGGCTGGAAGAAGCCGGGAGAGTTTGGTAGAAGGACACAGACTTACAGTTGTAAGGTGTGAGCATCTCACGCTGCTGCTGTTCCGTCCCTAAGTGCTACGTCTGACTCTTTGTGGCCCCACGCACTGCAGCACGCCAAGTTCCTCTGTCTTGCAGCATCTCCCCACGTTTGCTCAAATTCATGCCTATTGAGTAGGTGATGTATAGCGTGGTAACTAAAATTGTTAACACTGTGTTGTATAATTGAAATTTGCCAGGGAAATAGAACTTAAAGAAGGTAAATAGGTGAGTAAGTGTTAATGAACACAATGAGTACAACATTTTCACAATGTAGACATTAAATCATCATGTTTTGCACTTGAAATATCTTGTAACTTTGTCAATTATACCTCCATCAAGCTGGAAAAATATTCTAACCAAAAAAATTTTTTTAAAGAGTAAGCGTGGGTCTAGACAGTTGCCCTGGAACAGAGTGGTAACCAGACCCTGACCCCAGAGGTCAGGTCATTTCCTGCCAGGAAACTGCAAGAAAAAGGATGCCCAACGCACAACCTGAAAGTGTTCGCTGCTGTTGTGTAAACCTGTCCGTCTCCTCCCCAAACGTCAGCAAATTCCGTAACACGCACGAATACTCTGGGATTTTAAAAAAATGAAATGTAGCTGATGCGTGACATCATGTCACTTTCAGGCATATTACATCGTGATCTCACATTTGCATACATTATGAAATGATCGTCACGATAAGTCTAGTAACCATCTGTCCCCATACAGAGTTATTGCAATCTGATTGACCACAGTCCTTATGCTGTACTATGTTTCTGTGGCTTATTTATTTTATAACTGAAGTCTGTACCTCTTAATACACTTCTCTTATTTCACACCTCAAACCCTCTCCCCTCTGGAAAACACTCATTTGTTCTTTATGAGCCTGTTGTCATTTTGTTTTGTTTTTTAGATTCCGCTTATAAGTGAGATCATATGTTATTTATCTTCTACTGCCTGACTTACTTCACTTAGCTTCATTTAGTGTCTGGTGGCTCAGACACTAAAGAATCTGCCTGCCATGTGGGAGACCCAGGTTTGATCCTTGGCTTGGGAAGATTCCCTGGAGAAGGAAATGGCACCCCCACTCCAGCATTCTTGCCTGGAGAGTCCCTGGACAGAGGACTCTGGAGGACTACAGTCCATGGATGGCAGAGTTAGACACAACCAAGCAACTGTCACTCTCTCTCACTCTCGAGTCCATCCATCTTGGTGCAAATGGCAAGATTCCATTCTTTTTATGGCTGAATAATATTCCGTTATATATACATATATGTCTCTCTCTGTGTGTGCATCTTATTCATCCATCCATCCATCTATTGTTGTTGTTCGGCTGCTAAGTCACATCTGACTCTTTGTGACCCCATGGCCTGCAGTAGGCCAGGCTTCTACAGAAGGACCTTTAGGTTATCTCCATATCTAGATTATCTTAAATAACGTTGCTATGAACATAGAGGTGCATGTGTCTTTTTAAATTTGTGTTCTTTGTGTGTGTGTGTGTGTGTGTGTGTGTGTGTGTGTTCGGGTAAAAACTCAGAAGTGGAATTGCTGGGTCATAGGTTTTCCTGTTGTTAACTGTTCGAGGAACTGCCATACCACTTTCCAGAGCGGCAGTACCAATTACAATCCCACCGACGGTGCACACGGCTGCCCTTTCTCCACATGAACCTTTCTTAAGAGCTTGGAGAGGGGGCTGGCTTTCTGGTCAGGGAGACAGAAGGATGCATGGAAAGAAGTACTGCCCCCACTCTCTCGTTCTTGTTTAGTCGCTCAGTTGTGTCTGACCCTTTGTGACCCCATGGACTGTAGCTAGCTAGGCTCATCTATCCGTGGGATTTCCCAGGCAAGCGTACTGGAGTGGGGTGCCATTGCCTTCTCCAGGAGATCTTCCTGACCCAAGGATTGAGCCTGCATCTCTTGCACTACAGATTCTTTACCACTGTGCCACCAGGGAAACCCCCTCACTCTCTGAGAACCTGCAAAACTCTTCAAAACCGCTTTGGACTTCTGCAGAAGCATTGTAGTTTGAAGAGACCGGAGCTGACATTTAAGTAAACACTAAGCAATTAATTAAACAAGTGACTGGGCTGTAGGACCAAGAAGCTAACTCGATATAAGCCTGTGTGTGAGCCGGATCAACACTGTGCCTTGCAATGTGCTTTTCCTCAAGCTTCTCTCACAGCTCCTCTGGAAGGCAGTTTAGGCAGAGAGGCTGGAGCTCCTTTTATGGGTGCAAATCGCTGCCCCCTTGTCAGGCCCTTTCAGTCTGGAAATCTCCCAGGGAGACAGTGACCATCCTACGGGGCCACCAGGAGCAGGCACCAGACGGTTTGCTGGGCCCCGGAACCTTTTAAACCTGGGAGACGCACATCAGGAGGGGGAACAGGTATGTGCAGGCGGCCGTTTGCTGTAAGTTCTAAGGGCTGTTTTGCTCTGCTTGGAGTTTGGAAAGAAACAATGAGTCCAGTGCTTTTGTGATTTTCCAACATGCATTTTTAAAGCTTCCCTGGTGGCTCAGTAAAAGAATCTGTCTGCGATGTAGGAGACCCAGCTTCAACCCCTGGGTCGGGAAGATTCCCTGGATAAGGGCATTGCAACCCACTCCAATATTCTGGAGAATCCCATGGACAGAGGAGCCTGGCGGGCTACCATGCATGGGGTCACAGAGTCGGACATGACTGAGCCACTCACACATACAGCATGCATTTTGGTGGACAGTTCACGGGCTCAGACACCTCCAGTGAACAGTGGGTGCTGATGCCCCCGCTCATGGGTCCAACACGGAGCTGGTGGTTTGGCCTCGTCCTATGTCTCAGGGGCCCCAGGTCCTGCTGCCATCTCTCCTCTCTCCAGGCTGCCCGCAGTCCCCAGCACAGGGCCTGGGTGGGAGCCAGTGAGCCTGAGTTGTGTTTGTGCCCAGGGCTCACCCAAGAGCCCCCTGCTTGTTCTCAGAACATCCAGGATCTTGGCTGCCTCCGGGGGCGGCCTGACTGGTCGAGCTGTGAGCCGACAGGGCTCCTTGCTTTCATGCTGAGAGTCTTGAGATCCTCTCTCAGATGCATCGCCTCTTACCCATGAGCTCTCTGTAGTGGTGAGAAGGTATTTTATCCTTTGGGGGAAGGAGTAATTTCCTAGCTGTGATCCATGCACTAAATGACTCCCCTGGACTCCGGTTTCCTCCAGGGCCTTGCTGCTTCTACCCCTGAAACCAAGGACTTGCTGGCTAGGCTACCTCTGTGAGACACCCCCCAACACACACAGAGTTGGGGGGAGGCAGGGATTAAGTACTTTTCATCCCATGTCCTGCTGCTGCTGCTAAATCGCTTCAGTCATGTCCGACTCCATGTGACCCCATAGACGGCAGTCCACCAGGCTCCCCCGTCCCTGGGATTCTCCAGGCAAGAACACTGGAGTGGGTTGCCATTTCCTCCTCCAATGCATGAAAGTGAAAAGTGAAAGTGAAGTCACTCAGTTATGTCCAACTCTTCGCAACCCCATGTACTGCAGCCCACCAGGCTCCTCTGTCCATGGGATTTTCCAGGCAAGAATTCTAGAAACTTGCACAGATGTGGTTGATATCACACATGAATCCACAGATCTGACCGTTATAATCACTGCCCCTTTGTGTTTGAGCATCAAACAGGCAAACTGAACTCCACAATTTGCGAGAGCTTGTGCTTGCTGAGAGTAAGAACTCTGGTTTCCAAATGAGAGCTCACAGTGCCCGACAACCTCTGAAGGGAGTGGTCAGTCCAGATGTCATGTGCCCGGAGCCGGGGCCCCACTGACGGCTCAGGAGCAAGACCTGGGTGTGCACAGAACCCAGGCCCGAGAAGGCAGGGACCCCTGCAGGAAGACGAACTTGACAGGAGGACTCAGCTCTCCTCGGTGACTGGCAGCCGCGAGAGGGATCCCTCGACCACAAACCCGGCACAGGTGGGCCTGCTGTCCCGAGGCGCCCAGTCACCTGCACTCCAGGGGGTGCCCTGTGCAGGAGGCTCCCCCCAGATCCGCCCCCAGCACACTGAGACACCTGTTTCTTGCGAATCATCTGTTACTCGGGGAAAGCCAGTGACTGGTTGGTCACAAACACCAGGGCCCCGCAGATGTGTGGCATTTCTGACAGTCGGGCTGGGTACAGGTGGGCAGGACAGTGAGGCTGCCAGACAACACATTTCCCCAGGTCTGGGCCTCTCAGGGTGCCAACTCCGTGACAGGGAGCAGACAGTTCACCGTGTCCACCGGACTGAGATGCGACCTTGCCTGGAGCTTCCTGCCAGCCCTCCTGAAGGTCAGATGGGCCGCTGGGAGAGGAGCCTCACCCACAGGAAACTCAAGGGAAGGCTTTGGATGGAGGAGCATGGAGCTCAACTAGGGCGGAGACGTGCGGAGGCGGGACGGATGTCAATTTGTGGCTCCGAGAGCAGGGACGGGATGTGTTTGGTCAATAGATCCCTCCCGCAGCTATCAGTTGCTGGAAATCAACCCTGAATAGTCTTTGGAAGGCTCCAATACTTTGGCCACCTGATGTGAAGAGCTGATCATCATTGGAAAAGAGCCTGATGCTGGGAAAGATTGAAGGCGGGAGAAAAAGGGGACGACAGAGGATTAGATGGTTGGCTGGCATCACCGACTCGATGGACATGAGTTTGAGCAAGTTCTGGGAGGTACTGATTCACAGAGAAGCCTGGTGTGCTACAGTTCGTGGGGTCGCAGAGTCCGAGAGCGCTCAGCAACTGACATAGCAGGAGAGCCCAGCCCTTGCAAAGCACGGAGACCATCACTCGTGGAGCACGAGTGCCACCTGGTGGCCAGATATGGCTTGACCGGCGTCATCGGTGACCAGGGAAGCCAAGAATCAGGAATCACCAAGGTCATCTCCACAGTAACCGTAACGATGGCAACACGTTATCAACACCCCACTTCTTTCCTGCTGTCCTGAACTCCGGCCTCGCAGGGTTTTGAGGAGATTGGCCCTTATTGGACATTCATATATTCTCTTTAAAGCAGTGACCGTATAATCTTTTTCCATTTTTTAATTTAGTTGTCTTATTAACTTGTAAAAGTTCTTTATATATTTTGGATACAATTTATTAGTCAGATATTTGAACATTTTCCTTCTGACTTATGGCTTATCTTTACTTAGTATTTTTCAAAGAGCAAATGTTTTAAATTTTAATAAAAGTCAATTTACCATTAAAAAAAAAAACCCAATAGACATTGACAGGCCTAGATGTACCAGGCACTGATCATAGGCAGTAAGCCCTTCCCTCCTGAGGGTTAAGTCCCAGAGCACAAGAAGGGAGGGTTAGGAGAAGGATGGGAGAAGGAGGCAGACACAAGGTATTGCATCGGAATTAGAATCTTCAGGACGAGATGGCCAGGGGGGTAGGGAAGAGGGAGATGTTAAGAGATTTAGCCTAGGTGACAGGCAGAAGAATAAGGCCCCTAGAGGCTGGCGATAGAGGAGGAGGAGCAGGAAGGGGCAAGAAATGAGTCTGCTTTTGGATCAAAATCAACATTACATGACTTTACATTGGCTTCCCAGGTGGCACCAATGGTAAAGAATCCGCCTGCCAATGTAGGAGATGCAAGAGATGCTGGTTCAATCCCTGGGTCGGGAAGATCCCCTGGACATGACAACCCACTCCAGTATCCTTGCCTGGGAAATCCTATGGACAGAGGAGCCTGGTGGGCTATAGTCCACAGGGTCACAAAGAGTGGGACATGACTTAGCACGCACTCACAGTATACTACATTACGATGACCCGCCTTTCCAATCCCATGAAAAGTCAAACTAGGTTTGCTAGAAAATTCTCCTGCCATTAGAGGTTAAAATTGTATTGAATGTTGATTGTCAAATACAAATCTCCATACATAGATTTTCATTAAAGGCTTGCTGAACCATCCTATGGAAAATAACAATTGTTAACACTTACAGTGTTTTGTGAGAAAGAAGCCTTGTTCCCAGTACTTCCTCCAGTTACCTTAAAGCCTCAGAACTCCTTGTGGGCTCTCCACTGGGCACAAGTCACACAGTCAGCAAGTGCAGGGCATCCACATCTGCAGGAAGGTCACAAGGCCTCTCGGGGAAATCTTTCTCCCGGGAGGTGGCTGTAGACGGTGGGCGCCATGTGGCCTGTCACCACATCCAGCCACTTTCCCACAGCAGTCAACCTGCTTGAAAATTGATTAGAGGAGGTTTCAGGCCCCCCCAGTTTGGTCACTGTTGAGAGACATACGATGTCAAAAAGCTAGAAAAAGATAGGAAAAATAAAGAGGGAAATCTCCGGTAAACTCCTTGTGGGCTCTCCACTGGGCACAAGTCACACAGTCAGCAAGTGCAGGGCATCCACATCTGCAGGAAGGTCACAAGGCCTCTCGGGGAAATCTTTCTCCCGGGAGGTGGCTGTAGACGGTGGGCGCCATGTGGCCTGTCACCACATCCAGCCACTTTCCCACAGCAGTCAACCTGCTTGAAAATTGATTAGAGGAGGTTTCAGGCCCCCCCAGTTTGGTCACTGTTGAGAGACATACGATGTCAAAAAGCTAGAAAAAGATAGGAAAAATAAAGAGGGAAATCTCCGGTAGCATTACAGGCCGAAATACGGGGGGTGTGGTTACCCTTTCATCTTTGGGGATGATGAAAATAGAAAACGTGGGCTTCAGTGGTGGTGTGAAGGCAGGAGGTTCTGGCTTCTGGAGAATCCGTGAGCAGCACTGGTTCCACCAGGCTGTGGGACCCACACACAGCTTCTCAGCTAAAAGGCAGTCAGGCGAGTAGAGAAGCCCACCGTGGAAGGTTCTGGGCCTGCCTGGGCTTGCGCCATCCTCCAGGATAAATGACTCTAAGAAAAAAACTCTACATAAAGTTTTACCTTAGTCATGGGGAAATGTAATTTCTTATTTTTGGCAGTTCTAACTTCCCACTATTCTTATTCTTACTGAATAAGGAAAGAGAAAAGATTGTCATATTGAAAAGATTTAATCACAATAAAAGCATGCAAAACAAAACTGAAAAAAGTCTCTAATTAAGTGAAAGCTTTATGATAATAGTAAAAATAACCCTAAAATAGCCCCTAGAAAATTGAAAACTGCAATTGGTATCAGTTACTTCAAAAGTATGGGGGATAAAGATGGTCACATTGCCTATGCTTTTTCTTTATTTTAAAATTATTTTTATTTTTTTGAATGGATAAAGAAGATATGGTATGCAGAAACAATAGAATATTACTCAGCCCTTATAAAGAATGAAATAATGCCATTTGCAACAAGATGGATGCACCTAGACACCTTCTTACCAAGTGAAGTAACTCAGAGACAAATATCATACAGTATCACTTACATGTGGAATCTAAAAAAATAGTACAAGTGAGCTTATTTACAAAACAGAAATAGAGTCACAGATATAGAAAACAATCTTACGGTTACCAGGAGGGAAAGGTAGGGAGGAGGGATAAATTGGGAGACTAGGATTGTCTATATTTTTTTGGTTGATTTCTCTTATCATCAGGAAGTCCAGTAACTCAAATGCCTGCTATGTTCCAGAAACTCTTTAGTACTGGAAATACATCAGTGGATGAAAACAAAGATTTCCATCCTTGTGGGGCTTACTCTCTAAAGAGGAGATAGTGAAGCAATAGATTTAATAAATAAGTAAAGAATTTATCATGTTAAAGTTCAACATTCAGAAAACGAAGATCATGGCATCCGGTCCCATCACTTGATGGGAAATAGATGGGGAAACAGTGGAAATAGTGTCAGACTTTATTTTGGGGGGCTCCAAAATCACTGCATATGGTGACTACAGCCATGAAATTAGAAGACGCTTACTCCTTGGAAGAAAAGTTATGACCAACCTAGATAGCATATTCAAAAGCAGAGACATTACTTTGCCGACTAAGGTTCATCTAGTCAAGGCTATGGTTATTCCTGTGGTCACGTATGGATGTGAGAGTTGGACTGTGAAGAAGGCTGAACGCCGGAGAATTGATGCTTTTGAACTGTGGTGTTGGAGAAGAGTCTTGAGAGTCCCTTGGACTGCAAGGAGGTCCAACCAGTCCATTTTGAAGCAGATCAACCCTGGGATTTCTTTGGAAGGACTGATGTTGAAGCTGAAACTCCAGTACTTTGGCCGCCTCATGTGAAGAGTTGACTCATTGAAAAAGACTCTGATGCTGGGAGGGATTGGGGGCAGGAGAAGAAGGAGACGACCGAGGATGAGATGGCTGGATGGTATCATGGACTCGATGGACGTGAGTCTGAGTGAACTCGGAGAGATGGTGATGAACAGGTAGGCCTGGCGTGCTGTGATTCATGGGGTCGCAAAGAGTCAGACACAACTGAGCGACTGAACTGAACTGAAAGGGTGTTGATGTCAAGGATTTTTTTTTTTTTTTTTAGTAGAGGGGTCTGAGATACTAAGATGAGTTAGGCCTCAGGGAGAATGTAACATTTAAGAAGAGACTTGAAGGTGACTCTGGCCTTCACGAAGCCACGTAAGTTGCACGACATCCTCCAGGACAGCAGAGGTTCAGTGCCTTACCTTCACGCCATCAGAACGGTCTTCTCCCAGGCCGCTTCTTAGAACAAACTTTTACTCCAAAATGCCCTGCTGAGTACATTTACACTGAAAAGCAGTAGCAATTTCTCTCACTATACATGTTAATTCTGTTCCCAGAACTTACACAGCTAGGGTTATGAGCCAAATAATAGCTTCCCAAGTGTTTCCGTGGTAAAGAATCCGCCTGCCAGTGCAGATGTGAGTTTAATCCCTGGGTCGAGAAGATCCCCTGGAGAAGGAAATGGCAAGCCACGCCAGTATTCTTGCCTGGGAAATCCCATAGACTGAGGAGCCTGGAGGGCTACAGTCCATACGGTCGAAAAAGAGTTGAAAACAACACACACATGAGCTTCACAGAATATAGCCGGCAGTACATCTGTGGGTCTCAGATTACTCGGTGACGTGACCATGGTGTTTATTAGATTTATCTACATGAAGTTCCCAGGAGGCCACCTGCAGAGGAGTCTTACTGAATTTTCCCTGCTATTTTTCTGTATCTTATACAACCACTCTCTTGGGTTCGGGCATACAGCCTCAAGAAATACCATCTAGTTCTAATGAAAAGCCTACATTTGGGACCACTGAGACGACCTTAGGCCTACAGTCCCCAGTAACTGTAGGAATTACTCTTTTAAGGTTGAGAAGAATCCCTTAGCACCCAGTACTGTCTATTGACGGTGGTTGGTTTAGATGCTAAGTCATCGTGTCCAACTCTTGTGACCCCCATGGACTGTAACCTGCCGGGCTCCTCTGACAACAGGATTTTCCAGGCAAGAATCCTGAGGTGGGTTGCCATTTCCTTCTCCAGGGGATCTTCCCGACCCAGATATCAAAGCCAGGTCTCCTACATTGCAGGTGATCTCATTACTAACTGAGCCACAAGGGAAATAGGCACACAATAAATGTTTCCATAAATTAACACATGTCCTGATTCCAGTAATGGTGGAATAAACAATTCTTTCTTCCTGTTCTTTGGTTGGCATAATCTCTATTGATCTATTTTGAAGTTCAGTGATTCTTCTTTTTATTGATGAGTTTTTCCAGTGAATTTACAATTTCAGCTATTCTTTTCAGTGCTGGAATTCCCATTTGGTTCTTTTCAAAAACCCTCTTTATGATATTCTCTGTTTGATGCAACATCATCATCATACCTTCCTTTATTCCTTTGAGGCAAGTTTTCCTTTACTGTGAACATATTTGTAATGGCTATTTTGAAATATTTCCCTCCTCAATCTGACATCTGATCACTATCACTGTTTATGTAGCCTGTTTTTACTTTGCTTTTCCAGTATATGGGTCGAACTGATCCTTTTATTTTTTTGCATGCCTCATTCATTTTTGTTGGCAACTGGAGGTTCTAGATAACATACTGTAGCCACTCTGGGTAACAGACTTCTCTCTTTCTCCAGGGCTCTTTGTTCCTGTTTGCTTAATGACTGTCTGAATTATTTTAGTGAAGCCTACCTATCCTCGGCCATATTAAGCCTCTGATGCTGGCTCTCAGGGAGGTGTAATGTTGCCTATGGCCTGTGACTGACTGGTCTCTTCCATCTTTTTTGGACTCCAGCGTTGGAGTGGGTACAACAGAAAGCTTCTCCTGGAAGGACGCTTCCACTCGAGGCGTGAAGTGCTCAGCGGGGCTGGGGAGGAGCGGTAGGCTGAGCTCCTCTTGGCTTCCCTTTCACAGCAAAACATGTTAATTCTGTTCCCAGAACTTACACAGCTAGGGTTATGAGCCAACTAACAGCTTCCCAAGTGTTTCCGTGGTAAAGAATCCGCCTGCCAGTGCAGATGTGGGTTTAATCCCTGGGTCGAGAAGATCCCCTGGAGAAGGAAATGGCAAGCCATGCCAGTATTCTTGCCTGGGAAATCCCATGGACTGAGGAGCCTGGAGGGCTACAGTCCATACGGTCAAAAAAGAGTTGAAAACAACACACACATGAGCTTCACAGAATATAGCCGGCAGTACATCTGTGGGTCTCAGATTACTCGGTGATGTGACCATGGTGTTTATTAGATTTATCTACGTGAAGTTCCCAGGAGGCCACCTGCAGAGGAGTCTTACTGAATTTTCCCTGCTATTTTTCTGTATCTTATACAACCACTCCCTTGGGTTCGGGCATACGGCCTCAAGAAATACCATCTAGTTCTAAAGAAAAGCCTACATTTGGGACCACTGAGACGACCTTAGGCCTACACTCCCCAGTAACTGTAGGAATTACTCTTCTAAGGTTGAGAAGAATCCCTTAGCACCCAGTACTGTCTATTGATGGTGGCTGGTTTAGATGCTAAGTCATCGTGTCCAACTCTTGTGACCCCATGGACTGTAACCCGCCGGGCTCTTCTGACAACAGAATTTTCCAGGCAAGAATCCTGAGGTGGGTTGCCATTTCCTTCTCCAGGGGATCTTCCCGACCCAGATATCAAAGCCAGGTCTCCTACATTGCAGGTGATCTCATTACTAACTGAGCCACAAGGGAAATAGGCACACAATAAATGTTTCCATAAATTAACACATGTCCTGATTCCAGTAATGGTGGAATAAACAATTCTTTCTTCCTGTTCTTTGGTTGGCATAATCTCTATTGATCTATTTTGAAGTTCAGTGATTCTTCTTTTTATTGATGAGTTTTTCCAGTGAATTTGCAATTTCAGCTATTCTTTTCAGTGCTGGAATTCCCATTTGGTTCTTTTCAAAAACCCTCTTTATGATATTCTCTGTTTGATGCAACATCATCATCATACCTTCCTTTATTCCTTTGAGGCAAGTTTTCCTTTACTGTGAACATATTTGTAATGGCTATTTTGAAATATTTCCCTCCTCAATCTGACATCTGATCACTATCACTGTTTATGTAGCCTGTTTTTACTTTGCTTTTCCAGTATATGGGTCGAACTGATCCTTTTATTTTTTTGCATGCCTCATTCATTTTTGTTGGCAACTGGAGGTTCTAGATAACATACTGTAGCCACTCTGGGTAACAGACTTCTCTCTTTCTCCAGGGCTCTTTGTTCCTGTTTGCTTAATGACTGTCTGAATTATTTTAGTGAAGCCTACCTATCCTCGGCCATATTAAGCCTCTGATGCTGGCTCTCAGGGAGGTGTAATGTTGCCTATGGCCTGTGACTGACTGGTCTCTTCCATCTTTTTTGGACTCCAGCGTTGGAGTGGGTACAACAGAAAGCTTCTCCTGGAAGGACGCTTCCACTCGAGGCGTGAAGTGCTCAGCGGGGCTGGGGAGGAGCGGTAGGCTGAGCTCCTCTTGGCTTCCCTTTCACAGCATGAAACCACCAGCCCACAAGATGGGGGAAAGGAATCAGGGCCCCAGCATCCGTAGCTACTGCATTTAAGGTAGAACCATCCTCCACGAGTGAGGGGTGGATAAAAGCAGGGAACGCCCACCTCTCAGCAGTATCTGCCTGGGACTTGGCCTCAGCAATGGGCAGCTGGGGGCAGGATGAGAACTGCTGAAGTCCTGCTACTCCTGGAAGAAAGCCTCCTGGCTGGGAGTTGGGGAGACAGGGAGTCCTGTGCTCCTGGCTTCAGCAGTCTGGGGTGAAGTCTCCCTCTTGTTGAGCTGGGAGGGGAGACAGGGGGAGCCTTGGTTCAAACATCATAGGCTTCCTTACTGAAAGAGTCACCTTCCTTACTCATAGCAAAATTCACCTTTCTTGTTGACATTTCATAGATTTTCTTGAAGAAATGTTTCTTCATTTGCTGTTTTTCTTTAGGACCATTTCCGAAGGTTTTGAATGGTTAAGCTTTTAAAAATAATGTTCATTGTTTCCCTGGAAAGCAAATCAGTGAAGCCGCTAAGACTCTCATGCCAGAATTCAATCTCCCTACTGAGTTTCAAGAGTTCTATATACATCATTGTAGATAAAACCTGTTTTCAGATATGTAATTTGTAAATATTTTCTCCCAGTATGTGGGTTACTTATTCATTTTCTTAAAAGTGTCTTGAAAGCCAAAGTTTCATATTTTTATGAAATCCAGTTTATCAAATTTTTCTTTTATGGACTGACTGTATCCTTGGTGCCTTGTCTAAGAAGTATTCACTTGGAGTTACAAAGATTTTCTACTTTTTTCTACAAATTTTATAGTTTTAGATTTCATATTTAGGTCTACATTGCATTTTGACTTAAAACTATACAGCAGACTCTCTTGAACAACACTGGCTTGAACTGCACAGGTCCACTTATACGTGGGTTTTTCTCAGTGAATGCATACTACAGTACTACGTGCTTTGTGGCTGCAGATGCCAAGCCACAAATACGGAAGGCTGAAAGCAAAGTAACAGAGATTTTCAACAGCACAGAGGGTCAGGACACCTAACCCTTGTTCAAGGGTCAACTGGACATGGTCCAATTTTTTTTTTGTAAGAAGGGTCAAAGATAGTTTTTGGTTTTTGTAGAGTTGTCTGTTGTGTTTGTTCATCCTTTACATATGGCTAGTCAATAGCACATATGTTGAGAAGATTATCCTTTCTTTAGTAAATTCCCATGGCATCTTTGTCATAAATCTATTAATTGATGATGACATCACCCTTATGGCAGAAAGTGAAGAACTAAGGAGCCTCTTGATGAAAATGAAAGAGGAGGGTGAAAAGTTGGCTTAAAGCTCAACATTCAGAAAATGAAGATCATTGCATCCGGTCCCATCACTTCATGGCAAATAGATGGGGAAACAGTGACAGGCTTTATTTTTCTGGGCTCCAAAATCACTGCAGATGATGATTGCAGCCATGAAATTAAAAGACGCTTGCTCCTTGGAAGGAAAGTTATGACCAACCTAGATAGCATATTCAAAAGCAGAGACATTACTTTGCCAACTAAGGTCCATCTAGTCAAGGCTATGGTTTTTCCAGTGGTCATGTGTGGATGTGAGAGTTGGACTATAAAGAAAGCTGAGTGCCGAAGAATTGATGCTTTTGAACTGTGGTGTTGGAGAAGACTCTTGAGAGTCCCTTGCACTGCAAGGAGATCCAACCAGTCCATCCTAAAGGAGATCAGTCCTGGGTGTTCACTATCTAGGTTGGTCATAACTTTCCTTCTAAGGAGTAAGCGTCTTTTGACTTCATGGCTGCAATCACCATCTGCAGTGATTTGGAGCCCAAAAAAATAGTCTGACACTGTTTCCACTGTTTTCCCATCTATTTCCCATGAAGTTTAAGCCCCCTTACTCTGTTCTTTTTCAAAGTAGTTTTGGCCTTTTCATATCTGTCTCTTATACACATCTAGATGTGTATAAGAGACAGGTCCTGGGTGTTCATTGGAAGGACTGATGCTAAAGCTAAAACTCCAATACTTTTGGCCACCTGATGCAGAGAGCTGACTCATTGGAAAAGACTCTGATACTGAGAGGGATTGGGGGCAGGAGAAGGGGACGACAGAGGATGAGATGCCTGGATGGCATCACTGACTCGATGAACATGTGTCTGAGTGAACTCCAGGAGTTGGTGATGGACAGGGAGGCCTGGCCTGCTTCAGTTCATGGGGTTGCAAAGAGTTGGACACGACCGAGTGACTGAACTGAACTGAACTGAAGAAATAAAGACAGTATTATTTATGGTTTTCCAATATGGATAGTTTTCTTTGTCTTTCATATCTTATAGCCATGGCTAGAAACTCTTGTACAATTGAACAGAAGTGGTAAGAGAAGACACTCATGCCTTGTTGACATCAGAGGAAAGATGGTAAGTCATTCACAAAGAAGTATGATGTTAGCTGTGGGGTTTTAATAGATGCTCTGTATTAGAAAATTCCCTCTACTCCCAGTTTGCTGAGAAGAAAGGAAAAGGGATGATTAGATACTATTAAATGCTTTTCCTTCTTCAGTTGAGGTGATTTTTTTTTTTAGTGAGTTAATATGATGAATTCTTTTGATGAATTTTCCATTGTTACATTAACCTTGAATTCCTGGGATAAATCCTACTTGGTCATCATGTGTCATCCCTTTTAAATACTATGTTCACTTTGCTAATAATTGGTTTAAATTTTTTTTTCTCTGTAAGCTCAGGAGGCATGTTGGACTTTAGTTTTCTTCTCTTGTATTTTCCCTGCCTGGTTTTGGCATCAGAAAAATAACTGACCTGATACAACTAGATGTTTTCCCTTCTCCTTAATTTTCTAAAAGTGTACAGAGAATTGGTGTTACATCTTCTTTAGATGTTTCTTGGAACTCACCAGTGAACTCAGCTGGTCCTAGAGCTTTGATTGTGGGAAAGCTTTTAAATAAAAATTCCATTTCTTTAGTAAATACAGTGTTTTCAGATTATCTGGTTCTTCTTGCATGAGCTTTGTTATTTATATCTTTTGAGGAATTTTTCCATTTCATCTAAATTGTCAAATTTATTGGAATAAAGTTGTTTATAGTAGTCAGTGATTATGCTTTTCATTTCTGAAATATCTATAGTGACAATCTCTCTTTATTCCTGATGTCATTGTTGTTTATTCACTAAGTCAAATCTGACTATTTTGCAACCCTATGGACTGTTTATTTAACTTCTATGCAGAGTACATCATGAGAAAAGTTGGGCTGGAAGAAACACAAGCTGGAATCAAGATTGCAGGGAGAAATATCAATAACCTCAGATATGCAGATGACACCGCCCTTATGGCAGAAAGTGAAGAGGAGCTAAAAAGCCTCTTGATGAAAGTGAAAGAGGAGAGTGAAAAAGTTGGCTTAAAGCTCAACATTCAGAAAACCAAGATCATGGCATCTGGTCCCATCACTTCATGGCAAATAGATGGGGAAACAGTGTCAGACTTTATCTTTTTGGCCTCCCAAAATCACCGCAGATGGTGATTGCAGCCAGGAAATTAAAAGATGCTTACTCCTTGGAAGAAAAGTTACGATCAACCTAGATAGCATATTCAAAAGCAGAGACATTACTTTGCCGACTAAGGTCCATCTAGTCAAGGCTATGGTTTTTCCTGTGGTCATGTATGGATGTGAGAGTTGGACTGTGAAGAAGGCTGAGTGCTGAAGAATTGATGCTTTTGAACTGTGGTGTTGGAGAAGACTCTTGAGAGTCCCTTGGACTGCAAGGAGATCCAACCAGTACATTCTGAAGGAGATCAGCCCTGAGATTTCTTTGGAAGGACTGATGTTGAAGCTGAAACTCCAGTACTTTGGCCACCTCATGCGAAGAGTTGACTCATTGGAAAAGACTTTGATGCTGGGAGGGATTGGGGGAAGGAGGAGAAGGGGATGACAGAGGATGAGATGGCTGGATGGCATCACGGACTCGATGGACGTGAGTCTGAGTGGACTCCAGGAGTTGGTGATGGACAGGGAGGCCTGGCGTGCTGTGATTCATGGGGTCACAAAGAGTCGGACACGACTGAGTGACTGAACTGAACTGAACTGATGGGCCGTATCCCTCCAGACTCCTCAGTCCATGGGATTTCCCAGGCAAGAATACTGGAGTGGGTTGCCATCTCCTCCTCCAGGGGATCTTCCCAACCCATGGATCCAACCCATGTCTCCTGCATTGCCAAACAGGTTCTTTACCACTAAGCCACCAGGGAAGCCCCTTATTCCTGATAGTTCTGTGTTATGTCTTTTCAATTATTTGTTGAGAGGTCTATCAATTTTACCAATTTTTCTCAAAGAATCAACTTTTGGTTTCATTTTATCTTGTACTTAAATTTTTATTTTATTTATTTATTGATATTATCCTTATTACTTTATTTCCTGCCCCTCTTTTTTTGGGGGGGGGGGAACTCTATACAGCTTGCAGGATATCAGTTCCCCTGACTAGGAACTGAACTTGGCCCCTTCCTTGGAAGCTCAGAGTCTTAACCACTAGATCACCAGTGAATTCTCTACTTTGGGTTTAATTTGCTCTTTTTCCTGTTTTTTTAAGGTGGTAGGTGAAATCAATTTGAGAATTTTTTTTCTATTTTAATATAGGCAATTACCATTATAAATTTACTTCTAGGATTGGTTGCCTAATCTGTATCTAATAAATTTTGATTTTGCTTTTATTTTCATTCAAGCCAATATATTTCTTGTCTCATTTTTTCATTAGAAGCATGTTGTTTAGTTTCCAAATACTGGGGTATTTTCCAGATAACTGTTACTGATTTCCAATTTTCTTTTTCTTTTGCCAGAGAACATACTTTGTATGGTTTGAACCTTTATTATGACTTGCTTTCCCTCCGAGAATATAGTCTGTATTGAAAATGTTCTGAATGCACATGAAAACAATGTGTATAATGCTGTTGTTGGATAGAGTGCTCCATCAAGATGGTTAATAGTGTTTTTCAAGTCTTCTAAATATTACTGATTTTCTGTCTACATGTTTTAACAATTAATGGAGGTGTTGAATAGCCTCAACTATTGGGCTGGCCAAAAACTTTGTTCAGATTTTTCCATACCATGTTAAAAAACCCAAATGAAATTTTTGAACAGCACAATACATTTGTGGGTTGGTTATTTCTCCTTGTAGTTCACAGTCTTTTCCTCACATATTTAGAAGCTGTTATGAACATGTTTAGGATTGTCAATTTCCTCTTTGTGATTATAGACAACTATCTTAATCCTTAACCATCTTAATCCTTAATCTTGGTAATATTTTGAAGCTCTGAAATCCACTGTTTACTACTAGTATGGTACACCTGCTTTCTTTAAATTATTGTTAGTATATCTTTGTTTATACTTTACTTCAAACCTAGTGTCTTTGTAGCAAAAGTGGGTTTTGAGAAAATAACATATAAACAGGTCCTGTCTTCTTTTAGTCAGTATAAAGATCTTTGCCTTTTTATTAGGTGTTGACAATTTATAATCAATGTGATTATTGATATGGTTAAGCTTAAATCTATTATCTTGCTATCTGTCTTATTTTCCTTTGCTTCTTCCCCCCTCCTTTTGGATTTTACTGAATATTTGCTAGTGATCCCATTGTATTCTGTTGTTGGCTTGTTAGCTATAACACTCTTGGGTGATGAAAGGACTTGTTTTAGGGCTTATATCTTTAACTTATCACAGTTTTCCTTGAAGTAATATTACACCACTTCGGGTATGGCATGCGAATGTTACCTTAGTATATTTCCATTCTCTCCTTCCTAAACTTTGTGTAATTGTTATCTTTTATTTTGAAATGTGTTATAAACTCCACAATAAAATATTCCTGTTTTCAACAATTATCTTTTTAATAGATATAATACCAAAAAAGGGGCGCTTTCATATTTACCTACAGATTTACTGTATTTTCACACAGTATTATCTCTGTTTGAAAGATTTTAAAAAACATTCTTGTAATGCAGGTCCACTGGTGGATTTATTCGCTTTAGCTATTTGAAAAAGTCTTCTTGTTTTGCCTTTGTTGTTTGAAAAGATATTTTCACTGCCTATAAAATTTTAGGTTGACAGGTTTTATTTTGTCTTGTTCCTTTACATAGTATCTTTATATAAATATCTTTATGTAAAAGATGTTGGGTCATTGTCTTCTGACGCCCATAGTTTTTCATGAAAAGTTTCCTATTGTTTTTATCTGAGCTCTTCTGAATGTAACACATCCTCCCCCAATCCTGGATGTTATTATTATTATTATTTAATCACAGGTTTAAAATCACTTGATTAAGATGTGCCTTAGTATGATCGTCTTCATTCTTGTCCCTGGAGTTCACTGAGTATCTTAAACGTGTGGGTTTATAATTTTCACCAAATTTGAAAAAATGTTGGCCTTTGTCTTCAAATGACCTGAAGAAATATGAACATATAAAATAAAAACTTTTTTTTCTTTCCCTTTCCATCCCCACATCCATCTTTTCTCCCTTGAGGACTCCAATTGTACATACATCAGGCTGCTTGAAGTTGACTCACAGCTTATTAAAGCTCTGTCCACTTTTTTCCAGTCAATCAGTTCAGTTCAGTCACTCAGTCATGTCTGACTCTTTGCCATTCATACATGACCACAGGAAAAACCATAGCCTTGACTAGATGGACCTTAGTCACCAAAGTAATGTTTCTGCTTTTGAATATGCTATCTAGGTTGGTCATAACTTTTCTTCCAAGGAGTAAGCATCTTTTAATTTCCTGGCTGTAATCACTACCTGCAGTGATTTTGGAGCCCCCAAAAATAAAGTCTGACACTGTTTCCACTGTTTCCCCATCTATTTGCTATGAAGTGATGGGACCAGATGCCATGATCTTCGTTTTCTGAATGTTGAGCTTTAAGCCAACTTTTTTACTCTCCTCTTTCACTTTCGTCAGGAGGCTTTTTAGTTCCTCTTCACTTTCTGCCATAAGGGTGGTGTCATCTGCATATCTGAGGTTGATATTTCTCCCAGCAATCTTGATTCCAGCTTGTGTTTCTTCCAGTCCAGCGTTTCTCATGATGTACTCTGCATAGAAGTTAAATAAGCAGGGTGACAATATACAGTTGAGTGCCTACGTTTTCCAGTTTTCTAATCTTTCTTTTTGCTGTTTAATCTACTGTTTATCTCATCCAGGTTGTGAGGCTTTGTTTTTTAAATCTGATTGTGTATTCTTATCTTTTATATATTCTGGTCCTTTTTATATCTTCTAGGTTCTAATTAATATGGTCAATCTTGCCTCTACTTCTGGAACACTACCTTCTTGACACATACAGTTACAGTCTCTTTTTGCACAAATAGTAATTCTATATTTTGTGTCATTTCCGGATCTCTTTTTCCTCCTGGTTTTATTTTCTGGGTTTTTGCATCCCTGACAAGTTTTTTACTGGGTGCTAGAAGCTTTACTTCTTACCTTGTTGCATACTGGAAATACTGCATCCCTACGTTCTTGTACTTTGTTCTAAGAGACAGTTACTTAGAAACCACAGACTCTGCGGCCTTTGGAGCAGGGTTAGTTCTGCTTTCCTATTGAAGGCACGCTTTTCTGACTATCCTATCCAGTGCCCTGGGGACTACAAAGTTTTCCTCTGTGGCAAGCAGGAATCCAAACCATTAACAGCTTTGTATGAACTTCATGACGACTCCCTCTGCTCCTTTCCGGCGGTCCTTTCTCCAGCTGCAGCAGCTCCCTCCCATGCATGCAGCAGCACTCAGCCTGTCTGAGGGGACCTCGCCAGCTCTCTATGCTCTCTTCTTGTGTAGCTCGCTTCTCTCCCATACCACACCCTATGAGCTTCATCCGTTTTGGCCCCTCTGGGCTCCCAGGTCTGTATCCTCAGCTCAGGGAGCCCTCTGGGCTCTGCCATGCTGCTCCCTCCCAGAGCTGCAATCTTGAATCTCCCTCAAGGCATCAGCTGGGGCCATCGCAGGACTCGATTCATTTCCCTTCTCTGAGGGATCCCTGCCCTGCATTGCTTGTGGTCCAGTGTATGAAAACTGTTGTTTTATACACAGTAGCAGGTCTTTCAGATTTTTTGAGAGAGTATTTCCAGTTCCTGTTCTGAAAGTAAATGTCAAAACCATTTTCAGAGGCAAGATTTTTACTGCAGTGCTAATGATTCCTTTTAAGAAAGGGGAGTGGAAGATATCACTTCTTGGGAGGTTCTGTTATGTTCTGAGAAAAACAAAACAAAACTTTCAACACTGGAAGATGAGCTCAAATTCTAGTATTGCCACTTTGGACAAATTACCAGTTCTTTCACTGGTAAAATACAACTAGTAATATATATTATTAGGTTGTAATATTTGAATGAAATATAAACCAGCTATTATAATACGAGGCACCTCACACAGTTTACTTTCCTTCTTTTCCTGAAGAAGCTATTTGTTAGGGCCCTGCCTGCACTGATAAGAGTGATTCCAAGCTTTTTTCATCTGAAATATCCTCTCTCTCAAGGGAAAAAAATAATCATAATACATTATTGAAAAGCCAGACACAAAGAATAAATGTGACTTTTTACCCTGTGAAATGAGTGGGAAGGAAGAGTCTTGTGTCCAGCCCTGTCTACTTCTGGTTTGGACTTGGCAGTTTTTAAAGTGGGGAACAATCCAGAATTTCAGCTCTGTCAGGAAAAAGCAAACAAATGAAACAGATGACAAATCATTTCTCTAAGACCTAAAGCCAAGCTGGCTCTGGTAGCTGCTAGAAGGGTAGCAGAAGTCAATTTCCTGGAGTATTTACAGAATCATTTGTAAGGATAACATTTTCCAGACGTTTAAAGGCAAGGCTAAGGGTAGCTTTCTAGTCTGCGGACTCCACACTGTCAGCATATATTCAACAGGCAGTTACTGGGACCACTACCTCCCCCCCTTAACGCCTCCCCATCATCCTCTAGAGGGCCCTGACGTAGGCACTGACATAGGGATAAGCCATGTCTGTCCTTTCCAAATACACACTAGAATCTAAAGAAGCAACAGGTGAGTGCAAGAGCTACTAGAAAACGGAATGTGCTTTATGGGTGGTGTTAGCTTCAGAAAGACGGAGATGAAAGATCAGCAAACTTTCAAAGAGGAGGTGACTGAGTATTTCAGGATGCATGCTCACGTGGAGCAGGGGAGGAAAAGAGAGCATTCTAAATCAAGGGAGGGAGGCATGCACAAGGCAACGGCTCTGAGGTCTGACCTATATAGGATTGGAATGTGTCAATCAGAAACGCTTTTAACTGAAAAGTAACAGAGTCCTCCACTGATAGAGCCTCAAGATCTCGAGGTCTGTTTGCTCAGAGGTATGTGGTTACTGGCACTGAGTCAGGGGCTCAAGAATGTCATTTGGGAGGCAGGTTCTTTATTTCTGCTCTGACATCTTTAATATGGTGGCTTTCCATCTCTGTACTTTTCACCTCATATTTCCAAGATGGTTGCCACAGATCCAGATCCCTTTAACTAGTGTTATGAACAAGAAAAAAAAAAAAAAAAAAATGTTAAAAGAGCTTTCCTTTATTCAAGGGATAAAAACTTTCCAAGACTTTTCCCCAGATCTTCCATTACATCTTATTGGCCCCAACTGGGTCACATGATCATCCTCAGAGGAAAGGTTGGAAAAATGTCTAGACAAGAAGGAGTAACGTGAAAGGCCTAGAAAAGTCATGATCCATCCCTGGGGCTGGGCACACTGCTTCCTTAAACAGAGTTAAGTGTTCTCAGCAAGGAAAAAGGATTAAGCAACCATTAGATGAGCAATGATCAATAACTACAATCCTGTTTTTCAACTTGAATTCAAACTCTAACGAAGTAAGAGTTCTAAAGGAAAACGAAGTCCCAGATGATCAATTACACCTCTAGTTTTGTAGATTTATTTATTTTATCCTCTCAGGTCTCAAAGGGATCTTACTGTTATTCCTAAGAACGACAGGCTTCCCCAAACTGCAGTTTCAAATCTAGATGCTACTGAATCTCCTCCTGCGGTTCTATAGATTTTACCTATTCTCCAAATTAAATTTCAAAAAGAGGAAACTAAAATTTTTATTCATATAAAACCTCTCTTTATACATTTGCAGGTTAATGAGGACACAACCGCTGGCTTTCTTAAGCACCACGAGGCCATCCAGTCACTCACAACACAGACACTGAATACTTTGATGGAACAAGTGAACTTGTTAGTCAATAGCTAGTTGGACCGCAGGCCTCGTTAGGTTTATATCTATACTAATGCCGCAGCCCTGGTACCTGCTTTGGTAACCCTGAGAAATAACCCTTTCATCCGCCTTCAGTCTCTTCACTCTTCCAAGTCGGGCAGGGCCGTACCAGTCACACGGGCCACTGGGACCTGCCTCTAAACACTCCCACTTCGAAGACCCAATCTGGCTCCCTTCTGAGAAGAGATGGGGCAGAAGGTGCCTCTCTGCCTCACAGCCTCCACAGCACTCCTTCAGGCGCTGAGCAGCCTCACCTTCAACTTTCCCTGAAGCAAACAGGAAAATAAGGACTTTGCTTTTTTTCCCCTGGAGAACTCAAACTGAAGAAACAAAATGGCAAAGCTGTGGCAGGAGAGCCCAGGCTCGGGAAGGTAAAGGAAGAAGGAGAGGGGGGAGGTGGGACTTGAAGTGTGTCGGCCGTCTCTTCTCACACGGCCCTTCTGGCGCCCCATCTCCTGATGACCAACAACAGGATTACTTCATGCTTCAAGCCTTCGTAGATCTTGGGTACCAATCCCGTTTCTCTACAGCCACAGGGTCCTCTTGTGGGGTCGACATAACCCAGAAAGAAAATTCACTGAGAGGGTTAACTGATGATTAAAAAACGTTTAATAAATATCGAGGAAAGAGGCCTCAAGGATGGCCTGGATCAAGTGAAAGGACAGAGGAAAGGGCTCTTCCTGGGTGACTTCAGCCAGAACAGGCAGACAGCTCCGTGGGTGCAGGCCTGGAGCCCCCAGCTAGCCGTGGGGAGGCTGCTGTGCGAAGGCAGCCCGCTGCCTGCAGCCCCAGCTTCTCTGACAAGATCAGAGGGTTTCAGGGGTGGAGGCGGAGGGTGGGAGTGCGGGGAGGGAATACCCACAGCGAACAAAAGGCTGAACAGGCAAGGGGCAGTGCTTATGATCTAGAGAAAAAGTACAAATGATACCTCCCCGAGACCTCTGCTGTGGACCAGGTTGGGATGTGTGTGTGTGTGTGTGAGAGAGATGACTAGGATTTTCGGGCCTGCAAAGACAAAGGTTAAAGCCCAATGTATTATTTCACTTAGGACACATTTGGAGGAGGTAAGGGTGGAAAGAAAATAGATAAAGTGACAGACAAGAGGAAATGGGTTCCTGCCTGCAGCTACAGCAACAGCCGGGTGCTGTTACAAGGTTGTTTAGAGGAGATGCACTGTCCTGGATTTAAAGTCTCACATGCAGAAGTATGTCTCTTTCCACATCTGGGCAGTTACCCTCCGTTCCCTCCTGCAAAGAAATGCAGAGCTGTATCAGAAGTCACCATCTCAAGAAACATTTACTCCATTTTCACGATCCTTCCAGAGCCCCCCACCTGACCAGCTGTCACCCAAGGGAGCGATGGAGCACCCATATTCAGGGAGTATGGTTGTAATGTAACACCAAACGGCAGAAAAAGGTGAGAGGCACAGGGACAGGAGTGGGGAGTGGTAACATGAAGCCAGACATCAGATTCCAAGGCTGGAAGGAGGAAGGAGATAGCTGGGACAGGTGCGTGAAGAGAGGCAGGAAGACTACAGCAAGGAGCGAGAAGTCAGCTACTGGGTATTAATTCTTCCCTCCAGTTCAGTGTCACTTACTTTTCCCTCAATATAAGAGGGCACCTATTCTCACTCGGCACAGCTATAAGCTCCGGGCTGTGCGCTGCCCAGCTGCAGTCGAGGACGCACTCTGCATCTCAGGCACGCTTCTGGTCCCCCTCTGATTCTGGAAGCAGTTTCACTTTTCTGTAGTTACCTCTACCACAGTGAAAGTGAAAGTGTTACCTGTGAGTAGTGACTGACTCTGCCACTGGAGCCCTCCAGGCTCCTCTGTCCATGGGATTCTCCAGGCAGAATACTGGAGTGAGTAGCCTTTCCCTTCTCCAGGGGATCTTCCCAACCCAGCGATTAAGCCCACGTCTCCTGAACTGCAGGTGGATTCTTTTATCACTTGAGCTACCCTGTTTATAACTCTGGAGGCTTTACAAAGTCACCTGAGGCTGTAGCTTAAAACAGAACACACAGTCTTAACCCTGAAGTCCTAGCTGGAGGGAAGGGAAGGCCACCCTAGGGCCCACAGGCACACACCACCCCTGAACTTAGAGTCACACGCGTCCTCCACACTCCTTTCCTTGCTAATTCCATGAGAAGGGAGTACAGAATCAGCTAAAGCACTAATTTGCTGTTGTTTAGTCATTAAATCGTGTCCGACTCTTTGTGATCCCCACAGGACTAGCCTATCAGGCTCCTCTGTGCATGGGATTCTCCAGGCAAGAAAACAGGAGTGGGTTGCCGTTTTCTTTTCCATGGGATCTTCCCAACCCAGGGATTGAACCTGTGTCTCTTGCACTGGCAGGCGGATTGTTTACCACTGGGCCACCAGGGAAGCCCCAAAGCACTAGCAGGAATAGACTATAAAGAGGAGGCACAGGGTTGTGGCAACAGGAAGAACAGTCTCCTGGGCATCTGCAGTCAGGCCAGCCTCAGCCCAGGCCCACAGAAACCTGATTTCTTTTTGTTTTCCTTATGTCTTTTTCGTGGTCATGCATCTTCAGCTACCTAAACTGTCTATCTGAAAATGTCTCTGGAAGAAATAAGCAGCAACAGGTCAAGGTGCTAGGGGAGATCGAGTGTCGTGTACCCGAGCAAAGTTACAGTTCAGAAATGAGTGTTTCCTCTTTGTGGAGCGAAAAAGCATCCATGTAAGTTAAGAATGATTTTGTGGCTCTACCAGACTACCTTCTACTTAAGCAAGTAAAAACCCATCGCAGGGGCAAGGCTCCCGGTGGTCCAGCGGGCACCAATCCTCCCCGCAGCGCTGCACGTGCAGGTCGACCCCTCGTCAGGGAACGGAGACCCTACGGCCCGCAGAGTGACTAAGCTGGCACCTCAATGACCGGGCCTGCTCTGGAGCCTGTGTTCCACACGAGTCTGGACACTGCACCAACAGATCCTGGGTGACACAGCCAAGAGAGCCGGATCAATAAACAGTAAACTGCAGGGAGAGCTCAAGGGTTCCCAGGGCTTGGGGACTGCTGACGCGAAGGCCACGCTCCCTGTGGGCACACCTTTCTGCCCTGCTGCAGGGCTGCCTCGCCCCCACTGTGAGAAGGACTTGCCACAGCAAGTGGACGAAACTCCTTGAGGGTAGAAGAAACTGATTCTCCTTAAGAAGGCACTGTCAGAGGGCTCAGAAACTCAGGGCTGTGATAAAATGCAAGCAGAAACGATTTCATCAATGAGTTGTTAGCTAAACAAAACCCACAGGAGGATGAATACTCAGTCAAGCTCAGCATGGACACACTGTGTGACAGGTGACTGCTTTGGGTTTCCTCACAAAAGACAAGTCTGTTCCAGAAGAAAGTCAGTTACAAAGTCTGAGAGCAAAGAGTAAAGAAGATAAAACTCTATTAAACGAATACTCACTAAAGAACAAATGCCTCTAGATGAAAGTGAAAGAGGAGAGAAAAAAAGCTGGCTTAAAGCTCAACATTCAGAAAACAAAGATCATGGCATCCGGTCCCATCACTTGATGGGAAATAGATGGGGAAATAGTGGAAACAGTGTCAGACTTTATTTTGGGGGCTCCAAAATCACTGCAGATGGTGATTGTAGCCATGAAATTAAAAGACGCTTACTACTTGGAAGGAAAGTTATAACCAACCTAGATAGCATATTAAAATGCAGAGACATTATTTTGCCAACAAAGGTCTGTCTAGTCAAGGCTATGGTTTTTCCAGTGGTCATGTATGGATGTGAGAGTTGGACTGTGAAGAAGGCTGAGTGTCGGAGAATTGATGCTTTTGAACTATGGTGTTGGAGAAGACTCTTATGAATCCCTTGGACTGCAAGGAGATCCAACCAGTCTATCCTAAAGGAAATCAGTCCTGAATGTTCCTTGGAAGGACTGATGCTAAAACTGAAGCTCCAATACTTTGGCCGCCTCATGCGAAGAGTTGACTCATTGGAAAAGATCCTGATGCTGGGAGGGACTGGGGGCAGGAGGAGAAGGGGACGACAGAGGATGAGATGGCTGGATGGCATCACGGACTTAATGGATGTGAGTCTGAGTGAACTCCGGGAGTTGGTGATGGACAGGGAGGCGTGACGTGCTGCGATTCATGGGGTCACAAGGAGTCGGATATGACTGAGTGACTGAACTGAACTGAAAGAACAAATGAGAGCAAAAATATGCTAGGCATCAACTGAGAGACAACAATGCTTACAGGTCACTGAAAAGGTTATAGGAAAAATCGTAGAATTTGTTTTTAAAAAAGACAATTGAATCATGGTTTTCTTTCAGAGATGGGTAATCAAGTGAACTAAACTACGGATGAAAAATAGGTAAGAATCTGACAGATTTGAGATAATTTGTTATCCTGCAACTAGTCTTTTCTTTTTATTTGGTTGATACTGATGCTAAGATTTTATTAATTCAGAAATAGCTAATTAATACAGGAAACACTCATAATCCTATTAAGCACCCCAATGCTCTGTTTTTCAGTCTGTATAAAGATGTAGCAGATACTAAGAGGGCATATTAAGTGTTTGATACACTCAGGTCTAGTGGAAGGAAACTTACATAGACAGGCCTTCTTCAGCATATAAACTGGACTAAAAAACATATTGTGGAATGGAGACATCTATTTGACTTTATTTATGGTGCCAAGGTATCCATCAATACTTGGTTAGTCAGAGGTAGAAAGACATTCATTTTGATTGTCTTCAGGAACACACAGTTTCTTTGTGTCTGCTCAAACAACTACACTTTGCAGTCTGTCCCAATAAAATAAAATTGTACTTCTCTATTCACCATTGCAAACTAGTTAACTGTTCATTTCAGCTATACATTCATTATTATACTCTGCTTTATGATGGCTATTTCATTTTATATAAAATAAAAAATGACTATAGCTTGTATTAAAAAAGATAGATCATAGAAATGTACCTTTTGACCAGTAAAATTTTACTAAACAATCTCATCATGTTTCAGTAGAATTTGTCTTTCAATTTCATAGTTGTTTTTTGTTGTTGTTTTTTTTTTACTGTGAATGAAAACAACTTAGGGATTAAAAAGCTTTCTGCTTAACTGGACAGGAAAACCATTATAAACGTAGAGAAAATAAGATGCGATCAGCAGTGCTTTCTTCACTGCTGTAACACTTCATTTTTCAAGGGAAACACGGGAGCAATCATCATTTTGATTCCAGGGAATAAAAGCTTAAAACTGAATTTACTAATCAATTTGGAATTCTGAAGCCAAAAGGATCTTTTAACCATACTGCCTAACAGACAAGTCATCCTAAAAAGTTAATCATAATGCAAAATTTTGGCCTAATTAAAATGGCTCTTTCTGATACTGTGGCACCAGAGCCGGTCTTTTTTGTTGAGTTTCAATCTGCCATAACAACCAGACTAGGATTACATGCAAACAGAAGCATACGAGGCCTGACGAAACTGATACGGAGGATTAAGCATTTGAAGTCTGGGTTACAATTCTTGTTGCCACACAAGTTCTACTGCATAGAATTTAGAACATAATTCTATAGAACATAATTAATTTACAACAGCCTAAGACTTTTCAGCAATAAAATTATACTTAAAAAAATAGACCATTATCCCTATACGTTACATTAATTGTAGATTTCACAACCACTTCAGCCTTGTATTAACTTAGAAAAGAATAACTTGTCCCTGAAAAACTCTAAAGAGTGATGGTATTTCAATCAAAACTGTCCTGAACTAACTCACAATCATCAGTGACCACATTTTGTCACTTCCTTGCTCTAACAGGAGTAAAAATGATGATAATGAGTTTCTGAAAACAGGCTAGAGAATCGGTATCCAATTAGTAATGAAATGTATTTCTTCACAACTACTGGATTTTTAGAATGTTTTTAGTTGTCAAACAAGCGAAACAGCTGAGGGAACAAACTGTCAAACCTGCCCAAACTACCTTTGTTCCATAGAATTTGATCCCTTCTAAATAGACAATGGCATACAAACTTAGCTATGATGAATCCAGTCCTTATAAATGAGAACAAACATAATCAACCTATAGGAGGAGGTTTAAAAATAACTTCATTTGCTTTTAAATATTCAAGTGTAATGTTTCCAGAAGAGACTAAAAGAGACATTTCAACTGTATCAGATTTGTCAGTTTCCAGCTGATTCTAACCGGCCATTAATACATAAGGGTCACTGGGCTGCCAAAGAGCCCAGCTAAGTGGATCGTGGGGCGATACGAAGTATCAGTGGAAGGAACCACAGATCCTCAGCCTTTGTCCAAACAGTGTGAGACCTGTCTTTGTATCCCTGAAGCAAGAATGGCCACCTCCTCCAATTAAATTGCTCTATGCGAAATAAAGCAGCATTGTCTGTGAAGAGTTACTCCATACCCATAACATTTCACTACTAATTCGAAAGTTAAAAAAAAAATACAGATCAAATCCATGTACCCGTGATCCTTTTGTATCTTAAAAACAGCTATATTCTTAGTTTCCACCAAGAATTATTTTGGAATGAACTAAAACATCTTTTTGTTACTACATTTCTACATAGATTATTTAATATTGCTTGTGGACATAATTTAATCGATAATATATCATAATTTCAACCACTACAGTGACCCAGAATGAGATTCTGGCTATAGAGGGAGCTTAATTATTAAGCAACACTTTCCTAAGAAGCTTCTGAATTTCTGATTGGTAAGAAAATCAAACAAAAAAGAGCATCCCTCATTGAAATAACACTGAAGTTCAAGCTCGGGCCCTCTTCTTTGTGTTCAGCATAATTAACTCTCCCAGACAAAATAATGAATCATTAAGTCACATTAATAAGTTACAGTAATCTTCAAGAAAACTCGATGGGCATCTCTGGCGTTACAACTGTGTATCTTGGATCCAACCTAGGGATGAAGTCCGGGAAGTTTTTAGACGCACCGGTACCAAAAACATCAAGGACTTTCCGGTTCATGACAGCAAACCTATAAAACAGAGGACGCAGGGAATGAGTACTTAATGACGTTGTAAAAGAAGATGATTCACTTTGTTTATCTTTCATGGGGTGGGAAGACAGAAGAGCTGACACGGCAAGAAACTCAATGGCCGATTCAAAAGTCATTTTGCTACTCCTCCTCAAGATGCAGTCTCGAGTTTCCTTTGAAAAGATGCCAGTCCCCAAACCTGAAACCCCAGAGATTACCAGCATCATTGCAAACCCTTCCAGAGCTCTTTCCTCTAGATGGTGTCAAACAGAAAAGTAGGTTCATTGTGATTTTCTTGATTAATGGGTGAATATAATTATAAGAAGCCACATATACAATGAATGAGCTAACATTTACTGACAAGCGAAGGTATTAAAGGTAATTCCTCCCATAACTGAAATGTTAATGTCTCACAATCAATAGAAAATACATTCAAATGTGCAAATATTTAATGACTGAAGAGGAAACGGCTTATAGGTTTTCAAATTTCTAATACACACAACAGAGTAAAAACGTGCCCTCACTTTATCCATCACCTAACCTAAGAGATGAGAAATTTTTAAAGACACATATTCAACTAATGTGCAGGATAGACCTTCTGCATCCCTGTGCCTGATTACAAGCTCTTCTCTGGGGAAGACACCAGGGTGAAATTAGCTTTGAGTCATTGGCCAGTGTCATTGTTCCAAGAAACAATAAATGTGACTTTTAGCTCCTTTCCAATGCTAAGTTCTCTTCCAAAATAATCAACAGAATGGCTAAACTCACTGATGTGCAAAGAAACATAAATGACAAATAAATGATCAAATGATAATAATATAGATGAATAATGTAGATTTTAAATGATTAAATAATAATACTACTACACAGTGTTATGGCTAAGAGAAAGAATTCTGCAGCCTGACTGCTGGGCTCAAGCCGAGCTTCATCCTTGACTAGCTTTGTGATTCTGCAAGTGCTTAAACTCTGTGTGCATCTCAGTCTCCCCACAGGTAACATCAAGATATTAACAGTACCTAGTACCTATCTCACAATAATGTGCAGATAGACCTTCTGCATCCCTGTGCCTGATTACAAGCTCTTCTCTGGGGAAGACACCAGGGTGAAATTAGCTTTGAGTCATTGGCCAGTGTCATTGTTCCAAGAAACAATAAATGTGACTTTTAGCTCCTTTCCAATGCTAAGTTCTCTTCCAAAATAATCAACAGAATGGCTAAACTCACTGATGTGCAAAGAAACATAAATGACAAATAAATGATCAAATGATAATAATATAGATGAATAATGTAGATTTTAAATGATTAAATAATAATACTACTACACAGTGTTATGGCTAAGAGAAAGAATTCTGCAGCCTGACTGCTGGGCTCAAGCCGAGCTTCATCCTTGACTAGCTTTGTGATTCTGCAAGTGCTTAAACTCTGTGTGCATCTCAGTCTCCCCACAGGTAACATCAAGATATTAACAGTACCTAGTACCTATCTCACAGAGCTATTTAAAGGATTAAACACATATGTATATATATGTGTGTGGTACGTGTTAATGTGTGTATCTTAAAACCACTTCTGGGACATAGTCAGCACTACACAACTGTTTGCTACTATTACTATTAAAGACAGCAATGTTAATGGCAGCTGCTATTTACTGAGTGCCTACTAAGTGCTAAGGGCTGCCACAAACATCGATTTTCCCACAACCATACAAAGTATGTATTATTGCTTGACTGTAGGAAGAAAGAAACTTGAGGCTCACGAGGGTAAACAACTTTCCCAACCAGTGACACAGAGAAGGGTATCGGAGCTGGAGTCAAACCCAGGTTTGTTCAACTCCCGAACTCACAGTCTGTGTATCAGGCTAAGTTGCCTCTCACAGAATTAGATTATAATCAGGAAATGCAAATACCAGCACCAATAAAGAACATCTGAATGCAGAGTTCCAAAGAACAGCAAAAAGAGATAAGAAAGCCTGAACAGAATGGCAAAGACTAGAGATCTCTTCAAGAAAATCAGAGATACCAGGGGAACATTTTATGCAAAGATGGGCTCGATAAAGGACAGAAATGGTATGGACCTAACAGAAGAGGAAGATATTAAGAAGAGGTGGCAAGAATACATGGAAGAACTGTACAAAAAAAAAATCTTCACGACCCAGATAATCATGATGATGTGATCACTCAACTAGAGCCAGACATCTTGGAATGTGAAGTCAAGTGGGCCTTAGAAAGCATCACTACGAACAAAGCTAGTGGAGGTGTTTCAAATCCTGAAAGATGATGCTGTGAAAGTGATGCACTCAATATGCCAGCAAATTTGGAAAACTCAGCAGTGGCCACAGGACTGGAAAAGGTCAGTTTTCATTCCAATTCTAAAGAAAGGCAATGCCAAAAAAATGCTCAAACTACTGCACAACTGCACTCATCTCACATGCTAGTAAAGTAATGCTCAAAATTCTCCAAGCCAGGCTTCAGCAATATGTGAACTGTGAACTCCCTGATGTTCAAGCTGGTTTAAGAAAAGGCAGAAGAACCGGAGATAAAATTGCCAACATCCACTGGATCATGGAAAAAGCAAGAGAATTCCAGAAAAACATCTATTTTTGCTTTACTGACTATGCCAAAGACTTTGACTGTGTGGATCACAATCAACTGTGGAAAATTCTGAAAGAGATGGGAATACCAGACCACCTGACCTGCCTCTTGAGAAACCTATATGTAGGTCAGGAAGCAACAGTTAGAACTGGACATGGAACAACAGACTGGTTCCAAATAGGAAAAGGAGTACGTCAAGGCTGTATACTGTCACCCTGCTTATTTAAGTTCTATGCAGAGTACATCATGAGAAACACTGGGCTGGAAGAAATACAAGCTGGAATTAAGATTGCAGGGAGAAATATCAGTCACCTCAGATATGCAGATGACACCACTCTGATGGCAGAGAGTGAAGAGGAGCTAAAAAGCCTTTAGATGAAAGTGAAAGAGGAGAGTGAAAAAGTTGGCTTAAAGCTCAGCATTCAGAAAACCAAGATCATGGCATCCGGTCCCATCACTTCATGGGAAATAGATGGAGAAACAGTGGAAATAGTGTCAGATTTTATTTGCGGGGGCTCCAAAATCACTGACTTTATTCAGGTATGAATTTTGTTGTTTGAATCAGAGTTCTGGAGAAGGCAATGGCACCCCACTCCAATACTCTTGCCTGGAAAATCCCATGGACAGAGGAGCCTGGTGGGCTGCCATCTATGGGGTCACACAAAATCGGACATGACTAAAGCGACTTAGCAGCAGCAGCAGCAGCAGCAGCAGAATTGGAAGTTCAACAAAGAGAAGACTCAGTAAGGTAGATGATGTAGATAGATAATATAGACAGACAGACAAGCCTACAGATTTTTGAAAGTAATTGGCTGATGTGATTAGAAGGATGCAGGAAAACCTGAAATCTTCAGAGTGGTGTATTGGGAAGGGCAAACTAGAAATCAAGGGCATAAGCTTTTGTCCACCGGTGGGTTCTCTTCCTCTTTCAGGACCTAGTTTGCTTTTAAGTCATTTTAATTGGTTGAATCAAGCCCACAGAAGGAAAGTTACTTGACTCAAAATAGCCTGGAGTTAAAACCCCCCTCTGGTTCTCCCCACCATTCTATGCAAAACAAAGAACTCTTTCACCCAAGAAGAAAAAAAAAAAGGACACTAAGGTTGATTACACCCAGCTATTCATGGGAAATAGATGGGGAAACAGTGGAAACAGTGTCAGACTTTATTTTTTGGAACTCCAAAATCACTACAGATGGTGACTTGCAGCCATGAAATTATAAGATGCTTACTCCTTGGAAGGAAAGTTATGACCAACCTAGACAGCATATTCAAAAGCAGAGACATTACTTTGCCGACTAAGTTTCATCTAGTCAAGGCTATGGTTTTTCCTGTGGTCATATATGGATGTGAGAGTTGGACTGTGAAGAAGGCTGAGCACCGAAGAACTGATGCTTTTGAACTGTGGTATTGGAGAAGACTCTTGAGAGTCCCTTGGACTGCAAGGAGATTCAACCAGTCCATTCTGAAGGAGATCAGCCGTGGGATTACTTTGGAAGGGATGATGCTAAAGCTGAAACTCCAGTACTTTGGCCACCTCATGTGAACAGTTGGCTCATTGAAAAAGACTCTGATACTGGGAGGGATTGGGGGCAGGAGAAGGAGATGACAGAGGATGAGATGGCTGGATGGCATCATGGACTTGATGGACATGAGTCTGAGTGAACTCTGAGAGTTGGTGATGGACAGAGAGGCCTGGCGTGCTGTGATTCATGGGGTTGCAAAGAGTCAGACACGACTGAGCGACTGAACTGAACTGAACTGAACACCCAGCTCCTAGCTGGTCCCAGCCTCTAGCCGATCTCCAGAATTCCTTGCCCCAGCCCTTTAAGAGATAACTAATCTGAACAACCTTGGAGAAGAATAGGCCCCCTTAAGACACTAGATTTCCACATATATGCCTATATATTTACTCACTCTTTTCTTGGGTTAGTGTAGCAGCTCGTGAATCTGACTGCTGCCCCTTCTCATCTTGTTAACGTGATCGGTTCTGGAAAAGTGCTGGTCTTGTTCTTTCTCAAATCTCACTTTCTCTAATTCCCTTACCCTATACCCACCAAGATCACCTAGGATAGTATCTCTTATCTAAAATCAACTAATTATGAAATTTAATTACACCTACAAAATATCTTCATAACTAACACCTAGCTTAGTGTTTACTAAATGCCTGTAAACTGAAGACTAGCCAGGTTTACTCCTCAAAAAGATTATCACAGTCTTGAAGTACAGACTTGCATAGACATGCCTAGACTTTGGAAGCAGGCTTGCCTTGGGGATCAAGGAAAAATTTTAGATGATCAATTCTGACATTTATTGATGAATAACATTTTTTCAAACCTTTCTGGGCCGTCTTTCCTCATCTGTCAAACGGATATGGTATTAAGCTATCTTACAATGTTACAAGATTAAATAAGACAATTATTCACCTGCAAGGCATTTCTAAAATTCTAATCTAAATTAGATGTACATGTTATATTCTTCCCTGGCACCAGGTCATTTTCTTCAGATCAATTGATTCAGTGTGTACCTGCATATGTAACTGTACGTGTGCATTTATATTTGACTCTCTTCTTCAGTTATAAGCTTCTGGGTCATGAGTAGAACATTTCTTTTTTCTCACCACTGCATCTCTGTGAATTTCCTTAGTCTAGTAGCAGATCTCAAAATATTGGTTGTAAAGATTTATAAACTTCACAAAGCCTGTGAGCTTTGTCAAGTGCTAAGGAATTTAAAAAATCAAGCTATCCATAAAAAAAAAAAAAAATTCCTATGAACTAAAGTTAATTTGCTCGGGTGGAAGCTGCTAAACATTGCAGAATGAAGTAAAATTTCTGTTTTGAGCTTCAGTAGTGTAAAATATGACACTTTATCTAATTGGTACAAATGATAAATAAACTTAGAATAATTGAGCTTTGTATCCGTCTTCTCTGAACCATGAAATGCAATTTAGGATTTGCTCTTTCAAATTAAAATCAGGAAAAAAGACAAATAGTGGGAGAAAATAAGGAAAAGAGAAACTGTTCTCCAACCCTGCAGCTTAAAATCTGGAACTAGCAGAATCCACTGACAGCTGTCATTGCAAACCAAATGCCCCAGTGAGAAGAATCCTCTTCATTTCAACTGTGCTAACATGGTTCAGAGAAGATCCTGTTTGATAATAGAAATTCAAATAATGGCAACTTTGTTACCTACTGTTTATCACATCAACTGATTGCCAAAATGACTGGTCCCATCCTCAAGGTGGGATTCAGTGTATGAACATCAATCAAGAAGAATGCCTCCTGACCCATGAATATTTCCATCAAACACCTCAAGCTTCATCAGCTCTGGAAGCATAAGAAAGCCACCTACAGAAGGTACAAAACATGCCTGAGTTTACTCAAGGTCGCGACCCTAGTTGACATGAACCATGGGCATAGCAACTCTTTCCCCAGACTCCTGCACTAGTAATGACTATCTTCATTCTGAGTTGGAGGAAAAGATCAAAACCAGGAGTGGCCACTATGATATTCTCTCTACTGTTCAAATCAGCAAAGTTATTTTCTGGAAGAAGGCAGAATTTTAAAGTATGCTCATTACAGAAGAATAAACACTGTATGATTTCTGAGATGGGGAAATCCAGGGAAAGAATCAAAAACAGGAAAGCATCAAGGTACAAATGAAAACGCATCAGAAGGAAGTAAGAAAATGTTTTCCTGAATCGTGGAATACAAAAACAGTGTGAAAATAAGACAAAGTTGCTCTCGCTTTTTAAAATGTCCAAGTGGGATACTGCTCTATAGCACAGGTAGCTCAGCTAGAAGATGGGGTGGAGGGGGTAAGAGGAAGATCCAAGAGGGAGAGGTAATATATATATTACCCCAGTGGCTCAGCAGTAAAGAATCTCCCCACAATGCCAGAGATCCAGGTTAGATTCCTGGGTTGGGAAGATTCCTAGGGAGGAGGGCATGGCAGCCCACTCCAATATTCTTGCCTGTTAAATCTCATGGATGGAGGAGCCTGGAGGGCTACAGTCCATAGGGTCTCACAGAGTCAGACACAACTAAAGTGACTTAGCATCCATGCATGCACACACACACATAAAATATAATTATATATGTGTATATATATATATACATTTAGCTAATTCACTTTGTTGTGCAGCAGAAAGTAACATAGCATTCAGTTCAGTTCAGTTCAGTTCAGTTGCTCGGTCGTGTCCAACTCTCTGCGACCCTATGAATCGCAGCATGCCAGGCCTTCTTGTCTATCACCAACTCCCAGAGTTCACTCAGACTCATGTCCATCGAGTCCGTGATGCCATCCAGCCATCTCATCCTCTGTCGTCCCCTTCTCCTCCTGCCCCCAATCCCTCCCAGCATGAGTGTCTTTTCCAATGAGTCAACTCTTTGCATGAGGTGGCCAAAGTACTGGAGTTTCAGCTTTAGCATCATTCCTTACAAAGAACACCCAGGGTTGATCTCCTTCAGAATGGACTAGTTGGATCCCCTTGCAGTCCAAGGGACTCTCAAGAGTCTTCTCCAACACCACAGTTCAAAAGCATCAATTCTTCCGCGCTCTGCCTTCCAACTCTCACATCCATACAAGCATTATAAAGCAATTATACTCTAATAAAAAAAATAAATTAAAAAACTTATGCCCACTATGCTCAATTATAGATTTCTTCTGGAGGACAATCTGATTTGGTGATTTTCTCTTAAAATGATGTCTATTTTAAATGCCAATAGAAGTGTTTTGATTCATTTTCAGATAATAAAAATAAACTGTGCAAGTTACAAGGTGCATGCATTATAAACGTGAATAAAAAATTAATTATATAATTATGTTACAGAAGGTTTTATTTTAGAATTTTTTAATTATGACTTCTTAATGCATTGATAATGTAATGTAATTTACAAAAAAGAAAAATGCTCTAATTTATGTAGAACTGCTGAGAAACATATCTCTTGTCTAAAGTAAGATGTACCAGAACATGCCTGGACATGTCTCAGAAAAATGATCAAAATCCAAAGACAGCACCTGTCACTCCTGGCTATTTTTCTGATGTTTAGTTCACTCTAACACTTAAAGAGGAGAAGGCAATGGCACCACATTCCAGTACTCTTGCCTGGAAAATCCCATGGATGGAGGAGCCTGGTAGGCTGCAGTCCATGGGGTTGCAAAGAATTGGACACGACTAAGTGACTTCACTTTCACTTTTCACTTTCATGCCTTGGAGAAGGAAATGGCAACCCATTCCAGTGTTCTTGCCTGGAGAATCCCAGGGACAGGGGAGCTTGACGGGCTGCCATTTATGGTGTCGCACAGAGTCAGACACGACTGAAGCAACTTAGCAGCAAGAACAACAGCAGCACTTAGAGATGGTTGATTCCGTCATGGTATAAGAGGACACACACTCTCCTAGGAACTGGATGGTCACATACAATTCTATCTCCAGAGGTATGATTTTAGCAAGGCTGACCACATTTCACAAGCTGTTAAGTGGAGATCACAATACAGGTTAAACATACCTTATTTTGCAGTTTTCATACAGTGAATATAGATATACTTTAAGAACTATATCTACTAGGGGTTACCTGTGTATTACAATAATTCATTTTAATAAACCTTGCTTTAAGCTTTGATTTTCTCCTTTGATTCAGTGCATTTCAGTTCAGTCGCTCAGTCCTGTCTGACTCTTTCTGACCCCATGAATTGCAGCACACCAGGCCTCCCTGTCTATCACCATCTCCCGGAGTGTACTCAGATATATTGGGCATAAGGAAGCAGAACTTTTCAAGCCATAGTGTCTTAATTTACTACTGTAGGTTTTTTTTAGGGATGTTGGTTCTTCTGAAATATTTAGAAACACCTAGATGTGTATAAGAGACAGTGTACTCAGATTCACGTCCATCAAGTCAGTGATGCCATCTAGCCATCTCATCCTCTGTTGTCCCCTTCTCCTCCTGCCCCCAATCCCTCCCAGCATCAGAGTCTTTTCCAAAGAGTCAGCTCTTCACATGAGGTGGCCAAAGTACTGGAGATTCAGTTTTAGCATCATTTCTTCCAAAGAAATCCCAGGGCTGATCTCCTTCAGAATGGACTGGTTGGATCTCCTTGCAGTCCAAGGGACTCTCAAGAGTCTTCTCCAACACCACAGTTCAAAAGCATCAATTCTTCAGCGCTCAGCCTTCTTCACAGTACAACTCTCACATCCATACATGACCACAGGAAAAACCATAGCCTTGACTAGACGGACCTTAGTCGTCAAAGTAACGTCTCTTCTTTTGAATATACTATCTAGGTTGGTCATAACTTTTCTTCCAAGGAATAAGTGTCTTTTAATTTCATGGCTGCAGTCACCATCTGCAGTGATTTTGGAGGCCCCAAAAATAAAGTCTGACACTGTTTTTACTGTTTCCCCATCCATTTCCCATGAAGTGATGGGACCAGATGCCATGATCTTCATTTTCTGAATGTTGAGCTTTAAGCCAACTTTTTTGCTTTCCTCTTTCACTTTCATCAAGAGGCTATTTAGTTCCTCTTCACTTTCTGCCATAAGGGTAGTGCCATCTGCATATCTGAGGTTCTTAATATTTCTCCTGGCAATCTTGTTTCCAGCTTGTGTTTCTTCCAGTCCAGCATTTCTCATGATGTACTCTAAGCATCCAGTATTTCATTCTCTTGTTTACACACTGCACTGTTCTTGTTCATGTCATGTGGCCAATTTATGTGTGAATCTTGGTGATTCCTTGCTAAGCCAACTTGTTCATTTGCTTAACACATTCTGTTTCTCTTTTCTGCGGCCTCATGTTTATGCACTTTGGCAGTCCTTTAAATTGAAGGTCATTTTCCCAACACATTTTCATAGATTTGTGTGGAGAGAACCAATATTATTTCCCTCTTCAACTCTGTATAAATTGCCTTTGTCTTTCTGATTCCATATCATGCTATAAAGTTACACCCAATTTGTGTGTTTTGAATGCCAAGTAGATCTGAGCTGGGAGATTAGAGTTCTGGGTTCTGTAACTAATTCACTTGCAATTTTGTGATTTGAGGACTATAACTCATTATTCATTTAAACAAATGTGTAATAAGTACCTCTGAAAAGACCACAATAATGAATAAAATATAGCTCTTAGTCTCCTTAAGTTCACAGCCTAATGGTAAAAACAAATGCAAAGAAATCAGCAAAGTACACAATGGTAAATGAATTATCTTCAAAACATGCAAGAACACTGGGTATACCATGAGGGTTCTGCCTACAGTTTTATTGAACTGTACTTATTTCTTGAACTGGGTCTTAGAGACTGTATTACATTGTCAGCAACAGGAAAGGAAAGTATACTTCAAGGAGAAGTGAATGAAGATTTTCGGGAGCAAGGAGGAGAAGGAATAGAGAAAAGACAGGGAGGTGAACCCCTCTCTGTTCTGTAACATCAAATTTGGGACAGCTCTTTTTTATATTATCACCACAAAAAATTATAATTATTTATTTGTATAGAGTCTTTTTTTTTTTTTTTTGCCAGAGTATGTCTCTCTTTAAATATATCATGAGGTTAGAGACCAGGTATTTTCATTATTGTATAAGCAGCATCTTTCACTTACATGACAGATATATTTTGAAAGAATGAATAGATTGATACTTACAGAACAGGAACACATTCATATTCCATGCAAGAGATGTGCATGACTCTATTTCTATTATTTCTCCTTTGGAAAGATCACAGTAAGAGCAGAGTGAGAGGCAGAGTAAAGGCAGGCGACACAGGGCATGACAAGCAAAAACCAAAATATATTTTTAACTCATGTGTAAAACTAATAAACAATTTTCTTTCCATAAAATGACTAATAGATATGCATACTGAAAACAAGGCCAATGATCAGGTGACTAGGAGGTTGGTTCTATTTCCCCACTTGGCTACCAGGTCATTCGAAGCAGTTTAATCTTTTGGGATGTCAAATTCTTCACCTATTAAGTTAAACAATGAAAATAAAATGCAGTTATCTCTAAATCCCTGTGCAGTTTTAACATTCCATGTGATAAAATAGATAACCAAGCAATGAGGGATATAGGAATGGAAATATTAATGGAGAGAATTCAGAAGAAATACATACTGTTATATAAATGGCATGAGCTTTTAAATGCATAGTTCATGTTGATCGATCAGTGTTGGAGTATTTTCTTTTCTTAAACTATGCTCTGTTTCTGTCTGGGCACAGTTTTTCCACTGGAAAAACTGTCAGTGAGCAAATGTCTTATGCTTTCTCATAGGATGTATGACATGTCTGGGTGTTCAGGTTGTGTACTATACAAAGAAGGCACACCTTAGGGGAATGCTATTTTCATCCTAAATGTAGAGATTTGGGGCTTTCAGGCCAACTTATGGAGCAGCAAGGTCATCATGCTCAGCTGTGATCTTGTCTCAACTTTTTTTCAGATGTACCCTGCAGTTGCTTTCTTGTACCGATCTTTACTCTGAGGCCTGATTCTTTCTCTTCATTCAGTTCTGAACTTGACACAATCATCCTACCTGAGAGGAGGATGGAAGGGGGCAGAATGTATTGAGTAGTGAAGGCAAGTGTGTGTCCTTGTGGCATCTGGGTGTGTGTGGAAAAGGCTACATTGGGGCATATGTGCACATTCTGCCAGTATGCTACTACTGGATTATGAAAGCTGTTCTGAGCACAGCTCTGGAGGAGCTGAAATGTACATTTAAAAAAATATGCCTGATGAAAAGACGTTTTGTTCTAATTTGCACAGAAATGTTTCATTGGGTAAGAAGAAATCTTTGTCTTTCTCTTTAATGTTTCTTTTAGTGTAGCCACAGGTATTCAGCCCTTTCATCTGAGCAACTCTGTTTACCCATCACTGTTTTGGACCAATTTTGTGTGGCCATCACCATCCACTCTCCCTTTACTACAAGGAATCCAAACGGTTCAACTCTTCTCTGACTCACTCTATTGTTATGGTAGAGTTATGTACTACTTAGTGCTGTGTCAAGAACAATATTGGGCATAAGGAAGCAGAACTTTTCAAGCCATAGTGTCTTAATTTACTACTGTAGGTTTTTTTTAGGGATGTTGGTTCTTCTGAAATATTTAGAAACACCTTTCAGAAGGACTTTGATATTTAGCTAAAGTGCTCTGTCAACAATCACTCAATCAACAGATGGTTTGTGTAGACAGGTGGGTGATGTCACTCATTTAGCATTAAGTAAGGTACCTATTGAGAGCTTCTGTGTGTCATTTCACACTTCCAGATAGAACTTTTTATGTATTTGCACTATGAATGATTAATAAAATGTGTGGCATATATTATCCAGCATAAGATAATGCAGTCCTATCATTTGGGACAACATGTATGGAACCTGAGGGCTTTAAACTAAGTGAAATAAGTCAGAGAAAGACAAATACCATATAATATCACTTATATGTGGAACCCTCCCTTTACCCCCTGAAAGAGAGACAAAAAGCAAGTTCATATTTACAGATACAAAAAACTGATTGGTGGTTATCAGTTGTGGACGATGGGATGGGTGCAATGGGTTAGGGGCTCACAAGGCACAAACGTCAAGTTATAAGTTAAATAGTTGATGTGGCTATAATGTAGAGCATGATGAATATCGTTCTTAATGCTGTACCTTCAGCTCTCCATATCTGCAAATGTGGAACCCATGGATACAGAGGGCTGATACACTGCACCAAGTGAGGGATTTGAGAATCCATGGATTTTGTTATTTCTTGGGGTGGGGGTCTGGAACTAATTACTGGCAGATACTCGGGATGACTGTTTTGCATGTTTGATAGTTACTAAGAGAGGAGATCCTGAAAATCCTCATCACAAGAAAATAAAATATGTTACTATATATGGGGGCAAATGTGAGCTAGACTTATTGTGGTGATCATTTTGTAATATATAAACATAAAATAATTATATTGTATATGTGAAAGTAATATAATGTTATATGACAATGTACCTCAATTAAAAATAATAAAATATATACATTTACTCTAATTGTCTCTAAAATCCTCTTGCTGCTATTTAGAACCTATATTTCATTTAAGGAAAACAAATGCAATTATTCAGTTCCCCATACAATCCTAGAAGGATATTTAGAGTGTGGATTATGAGTAAATTTTGAACAAACTTCCCTTAACTGAAGTTTCTTTTTTCATAGTTTCAAGTACCCATGGTCAACCTTGTTACAAAATTTTAAATGGAAAATTCCAGAAATAAGCAACTTGTAAGTTTTAAATCATATACCCTTCTGAGTAGCTGATGAAATCTCACAGCATCCTGCTCAGGACATGAAGCATCTTCTTATCCAGCTTTTCACACCCACCAGCCACTTAGCAGCCATTTAGGTTATCAGATTGACTGTCACAGTATCACACTGCTTGTATTCAACCAACCCTTACTTTACTTAATAATGACCCCAACATACAAGAGTAGTAATGTTGAAAATTCAGGTATGCCAAAAAGAAACTGTAAGGTGCTTCCTTTAAGTGAAACGTTGAAAATTCTCGATAGGAAACAAAACCTGTACACTGAAGTTGTAAAAATCTGTGGTAAGAACAAATCTCCTATCCATGAAATTGTGAAAAAAATTTATTTTAGTTTTTCTATTGTACCTTAAACTACATAAGTTATATTTCTTAGTTACGACGGAAAGGCATTAACGTGTACTATGAGATATTTTGAGAGAGAGACCATGTTCACGTAACTTTACTATATTGCTATAATTATTCTATTTAATAATTAGTTATAGTGATTAATCTTTTGCTGTGCCTAATTCATGAATTCAACTTTGTCATAGGTATGTAATATAGGAAAAACATATAGTATATATATAGGATTCAGCACTATCCACAGTTTCAGGCCTCCACTGGGTATCTTGGAAAGTGTGTCCTACAGATAAGAAGAAATTGCTTTATTCAAATATAATTACAATGTGGTTTCCTTGTATATAAAGCTCATCATCAAAAGGACAAACATTAATGTAAATATCTCTTTTAAAATTTCTTAGGTCTGTTTCCTAACGCTAAATGTTATTAACTGTTTCCTCCAGGTTCCCAAGGTTTGGGTCTCATTTGTTTGCTACACCAATAGAAATAGACAGATATAGTGATATCATGAAAATCACTTAGTGGACTTAGGAGAAAAGTATACTGAATCATTCATTTTTTGTATTTAGTTATTTTTACTTGAATTATGATTGCTTTACAATATTGGTTTGATTTCTATCATATATCAGCATGAATTGCTGCTAAATCACTTCAGTCGTGTCCGACTCTGTGCTACCCCATAGACGGCAGCCCACCAGGCTCCTCTGTCCCTGGGATTCTCCAAGCAAGAATACTGGAGTGGGTTGCCATTGCCTTCTCCAATGCATGAAAGTGAAAAGTGAAAGTGAAGTCGCTCAGTCGTGTCTGACTTTTAGAGACCCCATGGACTGCAGTCTACCAGGATCCTTCATCCATGGGATTCTCCAGGCAAGAGCACTGGAGTGGGGTGCCATTGCCTTCTCCATAGGTATATGTGAAGCATTCATTTTTAACACAGAAGGAGATAATATTCATCATCTGTTCAGCATCAACACTATCTCAGGCATGAACTAAGTGAATCTATTATTTTAAGACTACTGTGAAGTCAGAAATAATGATATCCTTGTTTCAAATATTAGGAAATTGAGCATCACAAGTGTTAAGTCACTTCTCTAAGGTAAATTAAATCACTGGGGATGGCCATCTCCATCGTTCTTGTTCATGTACTGCAGCTAATGATGAACTAAATTTGGAGGAAACAAATATTGTATTTGGGAAAATATAGTCTCTCAAGAGACTCTCAATCATGAGCAAGATTATACTCTGCAGAAGCTTGGGAGAGGGCCATCTAAAGAAAGATGAACATCCCGTTAGGCTGTGATCTGGGCAAGCAGACATTTCCTGCCCATCAGGTTAGACAAACTCCAGTACCGCAGCTGTGCGGCATTATGGGATGGGGAGGGGTAGGTATTAGTTGTCCTATCATAAGGAGTTAGAGGTTATCCTTTTAAAAGAATCCTAAAACCAGAGGAATACTTCTGGTATCAGGGACCCCCAAATCTTATAAAAGAGCCTATAGTCCACCCCAACATCTATATTCATGCTGCCTTGGAAACCTTTAGACCACTTTCCCCAGACCTCAATGTAGAACACATTTAAAGAATTTTGCCTGTCCTGACTAACCAGTGCAGATACAGTAATGACCTAAAGTGATCAAACAGATCCTTTGGGATGAACAATATTCACCATGAATTGATCAGAACACATATATTAAAAGGGATAAACTGCGTGGGACCCAAAGGGAACTCCAGAATTTCTATTTCAGGCACAACCATAAATCTAGGCCCATTATCAGGTGCTTATCTGTTATTACACCCACTAAGAGGGTCAAACACACTGATAGCCCCAACATGCCAGGAACCCAGCCCTAGGCACCTAGGAAAGCAGATGAGCTTGACTGACATCGCATGACCATCTTCCATCTTTTCTAATTAATTCATTTTAAGGGTTACTTTTCTCAAGATAATGGTTAGCAGAGATTTCATATAAAACATTAACCAATATCAAGAAAGTATGTGGCATGTGACAGAAAAAAAAAAAACACATTGGTTAGCTGGTGAATGTTTGAGCTCAGGTTTAGAAAGTATTTAGTTGCATAGCCATATGATTAGAAGTGGGAAAGGGGCTTGGAATAGCATTGTATGTGAAGTCACTCAGTCATGTCAGACTCTTTGAGACCCTGTGGACTGTAGCCTACCAGGCTCCTTAGTCCATGGAATTTTCCAGGCAAGAGTACTGGAGTGGGTTGCCATTTCCTTCTCCAGGGGGGATCTTCCCAACCCAGGAATCAAACCTGGGTCTCCCGCACTGCAGACAGATGGTTTACTGTCTGAGCCACCAGGAGGCCTAGTGCAGCACTTTACAGAAAACAGAGACAACACTCATAAATCATCTATTTTAACAAAGCATAGATGTAGTGTTGTGCCTGGGGATGTAAAAAGATGGTTACCAGGCACCTCTCAACATTTCTTACCAATGTTCTTCATGCATTAATTTATACATGTTAGCATTTTAACTTTAAATAGCATTTAAGCTAGTTATAGGGCTTCCCTGAGTGTTCAAATGGTGAAGAATCTGCCTGCAATGCAGGAGACCCCAGTTAGATCCCTGAGTTGGGAAGATCCACTGGAGAAGGGATAGGCTACCCACTTCAGTATTCTTGGGCTTCCCTGGTAGCTAAGCTGGTAAAGTATCCGCCTGCAATGAGGGAGACCTGGGTTTGATCCCTGGGTTGGGAAGATCCCCTTGGAGAAGAGAAAGGCTACCCAATCCAGTATTCTGGCCTGGAGAATTCCATGGACTGTAGAGTCCATGGGGTCACAAAGAGTCAGACACGACTGAGTGATTTTCACTGTCAAGCTAGTTATAAGCAATTTATATGATTCTGCATCCATCACAGGATCAGGTTTTATTAATAGCAAAAAAAAAATGTTTATTTTTCATGAGCTTGTACTTTTATTTCGCATTTGTTATTATATACGCAGTGAGATCAGTAACTCTTCTTATAAAGAGATATAGAACTAGATTCATTAGAGAGATAGAACTATATCTATATCTCTATATCTAGACATATAGAACAAGAACTGACTTATTGGAAAAGACCCTGATGCTGGGAAAGGTTGAAGGCAGGAAGAAAAGGGGGATGACAGAGGATGAGATGGTTGGATGGCATCATCAACTCAATGGACATGAGTTTGAGTAAGCTCCGGGAGTTGGTGATGGACAAGGAGGCCTGGTGTGCTACAATTCATGGGGTTGCAAAGAGTGAGACATGACTGAATGACTGAACTGACTGGCTAATAGAACTATGTTGAAATCCCATATCTAATCTAGCAATAAATCCTAGTATCTCCACCTGCAAAGCACTCCCCAAATCAGAGAGCTTCTCACCACCCTGTTTGTAGTCCCCAGTCCAAGGCACAGTTCCAAGTTATTCAAGAAGATCAATATAACTTCTTGTCTGAGTTCTTTCTTCTCCTCCTCATTGAAAGAGCAACCAGGGGTAGCTATTAAAAATCATAAGTTAAGTCATAGGCCTCCTTGTTAGAATGCTCTGGTGGATTCCCATAATATGTAGGTAACAGTTCAGACAATTAAGTTGGCAACCTACGATTAATATCTTCTGAGATTCCTTTTCTATTTTTCTATCTCTGCTGCTGCTGCTGCTAAGTCGCTTCAATCATGTCCGACTCTGTGCAACCCCATAGACGGCAGCCCACCAGGCTCTACCGTCCCTGGGATTCTCCAGGCAAGAACACTAAAGTGGGTTGCCATTTTTTTCTCCAGTGCATGAAAGTGAAAAGGGAAAGTGAAGTCGCTCAGTCGTGCCCACTAGCTCTTGCATTAAGTCACACAGGCTCTTGCATTAAGTCACACAGACTCTTACACTCCTTTGCCCACTGCCTGGTATAGTCTTTTCCTGGATTTAGGCTTGACTCTGTTGTTTTCATGTTTTTTTTTTTTTTTTTTCCTCTCAGAAGAGCAACCTTTGGCCTTTCTCAAACACCTCCTCTTCATCTCTTTACCCTGTTGGCTTTTTCTTTGCAACATTTATCATTACCTGAAATTGTTTGGTGTTTTGATTTGTTAATTATCTACTATCTGTGTGCTTTATGAGGAGGGAAAAGCTTATAGTTTTAATTAAAGCTGTTAAGTTATTACTGGATGTGTTGATTAATTATGAAATGTAATATTTTAATAATTAGTTAAGATCTGCTAGATTGTTCCATGTTGTAATGAGTACACATATTAAAGGTCAGTGATATATGACAAGTTCATCAAGAAAGTGAAACCACTTGGAGAAAGTTTGGGGGACTTAACCAAAACCGTGGTGAAGATGACAGAGCTGACATTGATAACGATAGGTGTAATGTAGTTAACAGTTTCTGTGCTAGGCACTGACTAGGTGTCTTATTTGCCTAAGCTTATTTGACCTTGACAGTTGTATGTAATAGGTAATAATTACATTTGTTTTACAAAGAAGGAAACTAAAGTTTAAGAGGTTAAATAATTTTCCAGTTAGGACTTGGTAGTATCCAGCTTGAAAATTCAAGCTGGGTCTGTCTGAGTCCACAGCCTGTGTTTTTAACCTTCCAGCTGTATTTTATAAGTTATAGCTTGTCCTGGATAATCCTGCCATAAATATAAACAGAGCAGTGTCCTGAGAATAGCATGTTTTAGATTGCTAAGTTGAGCTCTACTACTTTCTGCTAACTAGGCAGCAGATACATAATTTATTTTCTGTGAGTCTCAATTTTTTCATGTATAAAGTCGAGTAACTTGTCAATGTCATGTGAATATTAAATTAAATAATCTATGTAAATCACTTAGTACAATGCCTGTAACATAGTGATCACTCCCTACAGGCTCTTTCACGCCCCTCAGCCCAGCCCTAGAACTGTGAATCCAATTATGATACATGTTTCTCATTGAACATGTACTGAACATTTGCCAATGAAGGTCATTTTCTCACAAATTCCACAATCCTGTAGACAAGTACAGTCCCCTAGGAGTTGAAATATAGATTAATAACACATTTAAAAAGTCTTTTTCTAAATTCAAGAGCAAATCAAATAAGGATATATTTTTAATTTGGCTTAGTTCTTCAGATTTTAAAATAAAATTTGGTTCTGAAAGATACCTTAACAGTCACAGGTCCTTAATTATTTTAAAAGGTTAGCAATCCTTGACTGTCTCTGACTAATAATGCACATGGAAGAAAGGAAGCCTATTAATGACAAAGAAATATTTATTAGTTTTATATCATACTTGATTTATTTGTGTGTGTGTGACCAGTTGTTTCCTAGTACATTAGTCCCCTTGATATGTTAATGTGAACTCATCTGACTCTCAGGAGAGGAAACCTTCAAACCTTTTGCCAAAATCAGTTTTCTCTTTCTTTTATGCTGCTTTGAGATTTTCCCCAGAAGAGCATGTGGCTCTTATTTCTCTTAGTATGACGGTTGTTGATCTATATTTGATGTAGTCAAATTTTTTCATCCCTCTGTATTTCACGAAGTCATAAGATTTAAAACATCAAGATCTTGCATGATATATTTTCTGACACTTTCTAACCAATAGTAGTCTTGTTATTTTGGAGAAGGAAATGGCAACCCACTCCAGTGTTCTTGCCTGGAGAATCCCAGGGACGGTGGAGCCCGGCGGGCTGCCGTCTATGGGGTCGCACAGAGTTGGACACGACTGAAGCGACTTAGCAGCAGCAGTCTTGTTATTTATACCAGTGCGGTAAAATACTGACACTTATTTAAAAACTGCTTTAGAAACATACACAAATATTTCTAATCTTCACTTATTTCATTATTTTCATTATGTGGCTTCTCTTGTTTTTATTCTTGATCTTGGAACTACCAGAATTTCTATTATGATAAATTATATCACTCCTAGCCCCTCTCTCATTCCAGTCTCTAAAGCACAATGCCACATTAGCTTATTTATACTCAAATAATCTAATTAAAATGCACCCCATTGTTTTTAGTCATAGGTATTATAGATTTGGTAAAGAGTATATCATTACCTTTAATTATCTAAGTGAGAAGTTAGATTGCTTTCCTTGTAAAGCACAAAATAGCAAATATTTTAGGCCTGTGGTTCAAATGGCATTTCTTGTAACTAGCCAACTCTGCTCTTATAATATGAAAACAGTCAAGGCAATACATAAATGAATGCATGTGAGTTCAGTAAAAATTTATAAGTATGCAAAAATTGTACTTTATATCATATTCATAAGTTGAAAATATTGGTTTTGACTTTTTTCAATTTTTTTTAAACTATAAAAATCACCCCTACCTCACAGGCTCAGAATGACTCGGTGGGCTGTATTTGGCTCATAAGACTTTGTCTGCTGACCCTTGATATTGGCTTTCCTCTTTTTCAGAGGTTTAGCAATAGTGTGATGCTCCACTATGTAGACTCTTGATGTACATGTGCATTGTTACTATATTTGGAGAAACCATAAATAAAGACATAGAAAAATCTGGGGAACAATGTAGAGAATACAGCCAATGAACTAGTAAAGAAATCACAAAATCATCACAGGCCTTAAAGGAAGAGAAAAAGAAACACAAATGTATAAGAAGACAAATAGAATGAAACCTACAGTTGTGTACTGTTCTTTTAAAGTATACTAATCTTATTTATCTAAAATTGTGCTCACAAATGCAGTAGACGTGCTGTGTTGTGCTTAATTAGCCGTGTCTGGTTTATTGTGGCTCCATGGACCTTATTCCATCAGGCTGCTCAGTCCCTGCAGATTCTCCGGGCAAGTATACAGGAGTGGGCTGCCATGCCCTCTTCCAGGGGATCTTCCCAACCCAGGGATGAAACTCAGGTCTCCCGCACTGCGGGCAGATTCTTTACCATCTGAGTTACCAGGGAAGCCCATACAGTAGACTACGTTGATATTAAGAAGAAAAAAAAAACAAACTGCTTCTACTCCAAGTCAATATATAACAGTGCTGAATAACAAATAGCTTTAGAAATTAAAATATAACTATGAGTTCTGATCAAATCAGAACAACACCCAAGAGCAGTGAACATGAAGTGAATCTGAAGTAGATTCATTAATTTGCAGATCAGAACTGGACATAAGCCTTTTAAGAACAGGAAGCTGAGTTAGAAAGCCCATGTGGAGTGAGCAATCCAGGCCACAGAAATTGAACTACTTAAATAAGTTTCAAATATTACTTGTTTATGAGCTAGAACTTGTCCAGTCCCTAAAATGAGAATATAAAACCTCTTCTCAGTAGCTACAGGAACTTTCCATTGCCCCAAGATTTCCAATGGGAAAAAAGAAATGCACTATGCATAGTCTATTCATGGCTTTAATATTCACACTGTCAATATTCTCATGATCATGAATAAAATGACAATATATCCTACTTGGTCCTGGACAATCCTGGTTTACTCTTTGTATAAAATTCCCATTCACTTTTTTAAGTATCCTGTTAGGATAATAAATTACAGTATCTTTCTATTCATAGCCACAAACTGAGAAATTAATACAGAAATTGATTAAGAACTGATGGAGACTTGGGGGCCTACACTGAAGCAAATCAGAAACTCTCCTTCAGTGAGTCAGGATAGAGAAGATTCATAAACACATACAGCACACATACAAATAAAACAAAAATTCCTATAGATGAGTCCACACTCAAATCATAAATATAACATGATATAATCCACAAGGGGGAGAAGAATTTATTACTAAACAGTGGGGAATTTATAATATTAGGATGTCATATCGTTACAACTGAAAGAAATATTTTTTAACTGTTTGAGTAGATAAAAATAAAAACTTAAGCAAAAGGTAAAATCACAAAATATGAAAAATAATCAAATAGCACTTCTAGGCCAAATGTATAGCTATTGAAAAAATAGTAATAACCTAAATAAATGACTTAATAGGTAGACCAAATATAAAAATCCTACAGGTTTTTTTTTTTAATCAAATGATAAAACTCAAGAAATAGCTCAAGA
>SJYC01085074.1:0-28387 GCA_006408675.1 Madoqua kirkii
ATCCACCTGCCAATGCAGGAGATGTAAGAGATACAGGTTCAGTCCCCAGGTCAGGAAGATACCCTGGAGTAGGAAATGGCAACCCATTCCAGTATTTCTGCCTGGAAAATCCCATGGACAGAGGAGCCTGGGGGGCTACTACAGTCCACGTTGTTGCAAAATGTCAGACAAGTCTGAGCGTACACACACACATGCATGCACATTGTATTTTGTAGCAAAAAGGTGGAGGGAAAGACAACTGCAAGATACAACAGGGAACTAGGAAAGAAACCCCAAGCCCTAAACGTGAGGTTCATGGCTGAGGGAGAGGGGTAAATTGACACGCCACTGCTGGAGACGTCTACAGTGGAAGCAATATCCTGAGGGGACAGTTAAGCTTCAGGAAAGGCTAATGGGTGGTGGTTTATGAAATTGTAATTGCTGAGAATACAGTTGAGATGTATGGACTTAGACCCAGGAGTTCCAAATTCCCGCCTCCTCATTTCTTCAGGAGGTGATAGCTACTTTGAAGCAGGTCCCACTTTGCCTGCCCTCCCTGAATGCTTTAAAGATCTTGGAGAGAAAAGGTTATGGATATCTGGCCACACTGTTAATTAATTGTTATGGGGGAGGCTGTTCAATTCTTATCTGAGCCACAAATGACATGGGTAGTCAAGGAGTGCTGGAGAAGAAGAAATAAATTCTTTTTTCATGTACAAGAATGGCAACTCACAGTATGAAAGCAGAAACAAAATTAATAGAATTCATCAGCTTAACCTGGATTTAGAAGATTCTGAAGGAAAACAATGGGAACTCCCTGATCATGTGCAGTTATCATCGCTTTAGGCAAAGAGAAGCTATTCTGACTTTGTGCAATTGGTAGTGAAAAGCAAGAGTTTCCCTGACAAGTGTGTTTATCAAGCCCACCTGCAGTGTCATTTTGTACGCTAGGTTGCAGCCCCTGTCATTCTTCTCCAAGCTGATTTAACATGATGGACTTGTTTGGCAAATCCTTCAGGTGGTGGGAGGACAGGAAGAGGAGGAAGCTGACTCTGGATCATAAAATAAAAGATATTGGCCTCGCTCATGTACTCTTCTCTTCCTTCTCCTCACCCTCCTTGCTCATCAAGATTATTTGGAGGAAAGAAAACGGATGGCTAAGTGATGTGATTCCATGCGCCTGCTGATGAGATGTTCAGAGCACCGTGGAGAGAATGCAGCTACTGCTGTCTGCTTTGACCTGAATTTCTAGGACAGGGAGAAAAAAAAAAAAAGTCTGATAAATCCTTTAATCTGCATCTCAGAGAATTCCACTGTCCTCCTGTGTCTGCGTCCTCGTCCATCTCTCCCACTGTGATGGTCAGTGCCAGCCAGTAGCAGCTGGCTTCCGTTAAGTGCTCTGTGATACACACTGTTCTGAGCACTTTGTGTCCATTTATTTTCCCTCAATAAGTCTGATATTATTTACTCACATTTTCAGGATGTGCTGCTGAGATTCAGGGATGTTAGATGATCAGCCCAGGATCACACGGCTTACTAGTGGCAGAACCTACATTCTGGGCTAGATGTGTCTCTAGATGCCACATTCTTTACTAGAAACACTAGATCTGCACAGCCCAGCAAATGTAATGAGAGCCACATGTGAAATATGACACTTTTTAGCAGGTATGGTGAAAAGTACTAAAAAATGGATGTAATTAATTTTAATTACATGTTTTATGAAGGCCAGTATATCCAGAATATTATCATTTAACATGGGACCATTATTAAAAAAATATTGCTATGATATTTTACATTTATTTTTCATATTAAGTTTTTGAAATCCATTGTCTTACATAGAGCAGCTGTCAGTTCAGACTAGCCACATTTTAAGTGCTTGAAAGCCACTGGAGGCTAGTGGCTACCATCCTGGACAGAGCTGCTCTAGACTCTGGTTATGGAAATGGAGTTCTTAATCACACAAGATTTACTGAGTTTATTACAGATTTTGCTCTAAGAACAATGAAGGCTCCTGTGTGTGTAATTAATCTCTGTAATAGAATGTGACACAAGCTTGATGGAGCCCATCCTTCTCTCATTCCTTTCCTGAGTGGCAGCCTTCTCTTCTAAAGGTCCACAATAAATTTCCACAAAATGTAGAGAGTCTAAGATGTGCTTTATGATACAAAGTAAATGAAACAAAAGCAGACTCTTGCCATAGTTTATAAACACACACACACGGGCTCCCCCAGGGGCTCAGTGGTAAAGTCAGCCTACAGTGCAGCAGATGTGGGTTCAGTCCTTGAGCTGGGAAGATCCCCTGGAGAAGGAAATAGCAACCCACTACAGTATTCTTGCCTAGGAAATCCCATGGACAGAGGAACCTGGAGGGCTACAGTCCGTGGGGTTGGAAGGAATCAGACACGGTTGAGTGACTAAGCACAGCACACACACACACACACACACACACATCTGTAAATATATGTATGTAGGTATAATATATAGGTTTATTTCCCCTTGTGCTTCCCTTGTGGCTCAGCTGGTAAAGAATCTACCTGCAATGCGGGAGACCTGGGTTTGATCCCTGGGTTGGGAAGATCCCCTGGAGAAGGGAATGGCTACCCACTCCAATATGCTGGCCCGGAGAATTCCATGGACTGTATCGTCTGTGGGGTCGCAGAGTCAGACATGACTGAGTGACTTTCAGTTTCACTTATATCCCCTTACTATTTTATCTTAAGCAATTATTCAGTCTCTGTAAATTTTATTTATTTATTTATTTATTTATTTATTTGGTCAGTTACCTGGTCTTTAAGTTTGTTTTGTTTTTTTTAAAAAACAAGGCAAAGTGAAATTATGCATTTCCTATAATACATGAACAGGAGGAAGTGATTAATATGCTAACAGTTATTATACATTTATGTTCAAAGTCTTTGTATAGGAACTACCAAAAATCAGTATGAACAGAGTCCCCGTGAATACATGAGCAGGATGTACACTATAGAGAAGTCACAAAATAATTTTACAAATAACCTGTATCTGTTTGCAGACAGGTACTGTTATACATAAAGTGAAGTTGACCATTCTCAATGTGAGGACTTGCTTATTAATCTTTTTGTCTCTTCCTGTAAGTGTATATATTAAAATCTGTTTTGAAAGCCTCAGATAGTGACTGTCTCAAAATTTCTGCAGTTCTACCTTAAGATGTGCAATTTGATGGGTAGAAAACGAGAACCTTTATGCCTTTATATATTTAATAACTGTGAGATGACAAGTAATTTTTATGCTTTTATTTTACTTATATGGTGTATAAACAAAATCATCATCATTGTACAGGCATTTGTATGAGCTTAGAGTAATTTTTGAGGAGGACGTGGCAACCCACTCCAGTATTCTTGCCAGGAGAATCCCCATGGACAAAGGAGCCTGGCAGACTACAGTCCATGGGATCGCAGAGTTGGACACGACTGAGCAACTAAGCACAGCACAGCACAGAGTAATTTTTATTACACATCTTTTTAAAAAACACTCTTATAAATTAATGTCATAGAAAATTCTTGGCTCAGCAGCCTGTGGTGGTGGATTTCAATATACCTGCCTTGCATGTGTCCAGCAACAGGGTACTAACAAACTCTTTCTGTTCTGTTTATGATACCTAATAAAGGGCAGTCAGCCATAGTAATATTACCATACAAGATCATTGAAGTTACGCATAAATGTCTACCCATGTTGTTTTTAAAATTGAACAAACAGGTGGTTATTTGTCATTGATGGACAAGTCACTCCATATTCATAATTTGCTTTCAATCTCAATCACTGGTCTGTGGAAGATTTAAGGATATATCCATCTTCTTTTCCCTCTGAACTAACCTTATTTTTATCTGTCTATTTCGTGCAGAGGTTACTACATAATAATTGTGCCTTTGAAGAAATCTCGTGGGAAATTTATCAAGCCATGGGAGAGTCCAGATGAAATGGAATTAGATGAGGTAAACTGTGTTTTGGGTGGTATCTTTCATTAGTTACCTAATTTTTAAAATAAACGTCTCCTCTCTATGGAGTCCTTTCAGCATCTGATCTGGGCAGATCAGCTCCTACGTGGCTGGCTGGTCACCTGCCTAGTTGGATGGTTCAGTGCTATGGGCGTGTTAACCTCTTGGGGTCCCAACAAAGAGCTTTTTCTTTAATTAAAAGACATAAGCTGCTGTAAAGCCTACAACCTATCTAATCTTTGTTGGCTTTAATATTTTGCCCCTTGCTCCTTGTAAAACATAATGCAGAGGTGTGGAAGGAGAAGTGAATTGTCAGCAAAGACTTTAATCACCACTGTTAGGAATTCCAAGGTCCACTTCATTCGTGCAGTGGTAGTTGAGGTTGTTAAAAATGCTAAGTTACAGTTTTCACCAGAGTTCAACACTTGACCTACTATGTGTTCTTGACCAATTGCTGACAGAATTGTGCTAATTGGCACATTTTTACTACCCTCTGTGTTTTATAGGATTTCAGAATCAAAAATGCATATAACTTTAGGAGCAAACAAAACAAATCACAGAATTTTGAGTTGAGCAAGAAATATGGTACAAAAGTACCATAAGGTAGTGTGATTTTAATTTCTAAAATCTTACACTAACAACAGTAAGTACACTGGTACTGTTTTTGCAAAAAGAACTGTTTTTTGAAAGTGAATACATACAATACAGAACAAGAGCTAATTGTTCATACTTCCATTTAGATGAGAAAAGTGTGATTGGAAGGGTTAAGCCAGACCCTCAGAGGACCACAGCAAATTAATGCCGGGGTTCACATTTTGAAATACCATATAGGAGAGACTTTATGATTTTAATATGATTCTGGTCTGAATCAGTTCCGAAGTCAAATAAAAACCCAAAAGTCCCTATTTGGGGAAATATGATATTTTAATGTACTGAATTTATTTACAGCATGTTGTACATCTTATAACTCAACCTGTTATTCTTAGCTATTTTCTCTCCATCAAATTAGTTCATACAAAGCAAGGAAAAGCAGAAATTTCCTAACTGCATTATAGGGAGATGATGTTTATTTCATTCATGTCTATACCAAGAAGACTATGATCTTGAGAGATAAGGACTGTTAACTTCTTTGGGCCAAACATATGTCATCTCTAGAAGTATGGTTCATCATCACCCATTTCATTTATCTGACTTCAAGTTGATCAAGTTTGAAATGGGAGATGAGTTCAGGTTAGGACTGTGTTTTGTGTCAACGTGTAGTGATTAGATAAGCTTTGAAGGAATGTAAAATGAGGCACATTTCTATAATGTTGTCAAGTAATTTAGGCTTTATATTTTACATTTATTTTCTGCTGATATTACAGGAACTAAACCCTTTTTATGCTGTCAGAGGAGTCTATCTGAAAATGCCAGTTGATGTTCTATAAACATTATGAAGCAAGTCATGGTTTACTTGCAACTGATCAGTTAATCCTAACATATTCTTTATTATTTTAATCAGTTCTCAGCTAAAATACAGAATTCAGTTAGAACTGGATTTAAAATAGAAAGGCAACTTATAAAATCTGACTCTATCTGTTGAAAAAAACAGTTTCCAAGGAGTTAAGATCCAAGCCAAAAATGACATCAAATACTTAAAATAAAAAAAAGCTTTCCTTAGAAGTAGAGCCATTTGATAGTAAGTAATAACAGGCTGATTCTCTTTTATAGCCAGGTTTTAACCTCCAAAATGTACAGCAATTCTAATGGATTAAAGTATAGAGCTATATGACATTGAACTTTCTTGCAATTAAATTCTATGGGTCTCTGCTGCTGATTCCCATAACAAAGGGTCATTTTAATCATCCCACAAGTTGTGGTGCATTAATCTGTATAATAGTTCGATAAAGAACATTTATTAATTCAAAATTTTGGGGTCAGGATGGGTTCTTTCCCACTTTTGTTACTGATATAATTGAGACCACATTGTAGAATTAATGGTGGAAGAAATAAGATATGCATTGACTGGAAAATGAAAATTATTTCTGAGAAAAAAACTAAAGCCCTTGATATATCTTCTGGAATTACCTCCAATACATCTTGTAACTATTGTGGAGGGGAACAAATGAAAGTAGGCTATGGCCTCACTTTGTGCTTACTCATCCAGTTTCTGATTCCTACAGACAGGTTTTTTCTTTTTTTTTTTCCCCTACCATGGATAATAAAAGCATTGTAGTAATTTTATCTATAGCTTGGTACTGCCAGGTTTGAAAAGCTGTGTTCCTCTCTTAAATGTATTTGACCAAGTGATTTTTTAGAAAGGCCTATAATTCAAATCACTGAAACCCTATCATCGAATAGAATGGTAGCCTAAGGGGATTTCCACATCTGTGCTTCACATCGAGGCCCATAAAAAATAGAAAGAGGCTTTCTAAACAGAGTCACTCTCAGTACTGTCTTCTGAGCTCATTTATCCTTTGTCTGGGGATAATCTTCACATAATAAATTCATAGACTGGAAGTCTTAGTTGTCAAGGTCAGACTGGGCAGAGCAGACCTTGATAGTCAAAATGAATTTTGGACAGAATGACTCCTAAAAATATTAGTTATATTTAATTCAGGGCAAGTCTTGTAATATATCATAAGCTTTTCATCGCATTGTACTTCAAAGGCTTGCTATAAAATAATGTGGTCATTTGTGGTTGTAACTTGAATGTGTTGGCTCACTTCCTGTCATCTGAGCACAGTTGACCCATTTAAAGTATAACACAGGAAACATCCCACAGAGATTAGGGCAGCCTAAGGGTCCAGGTTTGACCTTAGGGAATGGCAGCATTGGGTCTAAGGAGGCCCAAAACACTGAAATATTTTAAGGTACTTCCTGTAAGTCTTCTAAAGAAACCCCAGCAAAAGGTACTCACTCATGACAGTGATATGGATGAATTATGACAGTTGCCTACATCTGAAGTATGAGTAAAATCAAGGTAGGGTTTGATCAGTGAAGTAGAAGAGGGGACACAGTTGCATAAACAACTGATGGTAAATGTTTCTGATTAACAAACTTCAAAAAGCTTTTCAGCTCATCTGTACTGCATTTGTCCTTCTCAGAGTAATGGCCCTTCAGCTCCTACATATCAACAAGAACCTGCGTAGTAACTTTTCAAGTATATATTAAACATTTACATCAGAATTTTAAAAAATATTTACAGAATCCAGAAAAATAAGAAAGTATGCATTTTTCTGTATTAATGAAAGCGGATACACAAAAATTATATAAGTATAGACTCAATTAAAACAATTAAGAGTATTAATTTAGCCTAATGTTGCATTTGTGTTTCTTTAATATTGTACAGCCTCCAAGTAAACAAAAATATGGTTGGAAAAAATATCTTACCAATAATTTCATTTTACCAATTGAATCCAATATTATTACTTTCTATTGTGCCTCAGTTTCCTCATTTATATAGAGGTAATAATAATCTATCTTATAGAGTTTTTATGAGTAAATGAAATAAGCTATCTTTTCAGTCTCTTGAGAATGGTGCCTGGCACCTAGTAAGTGCTTAACAAATACAATTATTATTGCCATTATCCTTATTATAAGAAAACCTAAATTTGACAACAGGATTGAAAGATAGTGCTATATTTCTAGACTAGATTGGTTTTAGGCCAGCTGGTCCATAACTGATCAGTCTATCTGAATTTATCATCAGATGGTCCAGTTTTGCTAAAGAAGTCTACTGTGGTTTTCATAAAAGAGCTTACATGTTAAATAATTTTAATTGTATCAATAAACTCAAATTTTAACAGAAAATTTGAGAACATTATAAATTAAATATTCAATAGCATGGGCACAAATTATATATAATAACTACAAAAGAGTAATTTTTACATTTTTAGGTTATAATTTCGACCAGCTTAGCACATTCACAACTTTGCGTTAGACAAGTTTACCATCAAGTTCCTAACAGAAGCTCTTGGTATTTGCCGTGTATATAGTCTGCAGCTGTTATTATTACAGAAGCCTGGCTTTCATTGTGTAGGGTCTCAGATGAACAGTCTTCTCTATGAAGGTAGTAAGATAAATCAGCATTCTTTCAAAAATACAGTTAAGTTGCCTCTTATATTCAAAGGCATCTCAGACTGCTATAAACTTTCCCTAAGCCCTATAAAATACCAGTATTTAATGGGAGCAGTGAGAACTTAGTCATCATGTTGAAACTGTCATATCATTAACATGATTTTCTCCCAATAGTGACTACAAAAACAATAGAGTATCAAACCATAATTTGTACTTATTTTTTCCTTTTCAAAATACATGAAGGATTTGTATATATGCATGTTTATGTTTGTTTCATTCTGGGTAATATAATTATTTTATCTCTAACTTGCCTTTTTCAACTAGCTAGATAATTTAATATCTCCAGAGAGCTTTTAGCTCTGAAAAAACTTGCGGTGCTGATAAATGCAAGGAATTGTACCCTAAATGGTTAATCAAGGACCCAAATCAAGCCAAAAATTGTTAAATAAGTGACAACGTCTGTATAAAAAGTTAATTAAAAATTGGTCATCAAAGTCTATTTTATGCTTATTTGAGGAACTATACATCATACAAATTACGTCATTACTAAAAGCAGTCTAACAAGGTACTAATCTCTTCAAAATGTTGGTTTTTGACTTTATCTGAGGTTAGTACTTGTTTAATAAATCACAGTGATAAAGCCTGCATGACAGGCTTTTGTGAATCAGACTGACTTTTTTTCCATAGACAAGTTGTAATGCTTTCTTTTCCCTTGAAAGAATTTCATTAGAGTGGACAATGATGTGAGCTCCCAGTAAAGGATCTAATTGCGCTGTGTTTATGGCCTGAGCCTTGTAACCGCAATACAGTGTCTTACCTTACCAGCAGGACAGGCATTTGGAAGACAGACTGAGAGTTAGTAATGCTGACACGCATGACAAGTGGACACATTGTATTTGGGTTGTTCCCAGCCCTGAATTAATTTCCCTTATTAAGTTGTCATTAAGTTGGGTTATTGTTGTTTACATTTCTTTCTCTGTTTCCCACTTTTTTTTCTTTAAGTTGCTTAAAGAGATATCTAGGAAACGCAGAAGCCTCCGTCATGGAAGAGAAGTTGAATTAAAGCCATATATTGCCGCTCATTTTGATGTCCTTCCCACCGAGTTCCCCTGGGGGATGACAAACATTATGGTGGATTTACAAACAAGCAGCTCCAAAGTGGTCAAGAGTATGTCTTCTTTGTGTTGGCAGTGATGGAACACGCAGAGTCTGTAAGTGAAATGTGGTGGCATCCATCTTATTTTCTATGGTATTCTTAAATACGTTCTTCACCAAAATGTGGGGATATGGAGCTACATGCATCCTAATTGTTTCTCATGAGATTTAGCTTAAATGTAGTAACAGGCTGTCTACTCTTTGACTGTTGCTGAGTAATCTGCTTGTGATTTCATTACAGATAAGGCTCTGTCTCTAATCACAGGACATTTAGGTGGTTTTCTAGTTTATGAAGTCCAGATCAATAATGCATGGTGCCGTTCATTTCTTATTTGTTTTTTTCTTCTTGTGGCATTTGCCTCTTAATCCAAGACACCCATCTTGCCCCAAGTCCCTTCTCACCCTCCACTGGTAATCCCTGCTGCAGCTGCTGCTACGTCGCTTCAGTCGTGTCCGACTCTGTGTGACCCCATAGATGGCAGCCCACCAGGCTCCCCCGTCCCTGGGATTCTCCAGGCAAGAACACTGGAGTGGGTTGCCATTTCCTTCTCCAATGCATGAAAGAGAAAAGTGAAAGTGAAGTCGCTCAGTCGTGTTTGACTCTTCGAGACCCCATGGACTGCAGCCTACTAGGCTCCTCCATCCATGGGATTTTCCCTGCAAGAATACTGGAGTGGGTTGCCATTGCCTTCTTTGTTCTTTATATCTGTGAGTCTGTTTCTGTTTGGTATTCATTAGCTTGTTTTATTATTTTAGATTCTACATGTAAGTGATATCATATGGTATTTGTCTTTTTCTTTCTGACTTATTTCACTAAGCATGATTCTTCCTAGGGTCATCCATATTGTTTAAAATGGCATAATCTTTTATGACTGAGTAATATGCCATTGCATATATATATATATATGTATGTATGTATATATATATCATATTTTCTTTACTCATTCACCTGTAATGATTAGAGACGTTGAACATCCCTTCATGTGACTATTGTATGTCTTTTTTCAAAACCATGTCTATTCAGGTTTTCTGCTCATTTTTAACTGGATTATCTTTTTTTTTTTAATATTGAAATGTATGAGCTGTTTATATTTTGGATAAGGTGAGGTGAGGCAAAAGTCGTTCAGTCCTGTCCAGCTTTTTGCAATCCCATGGACTGTAGCCTGCCAGGCTCCTCTGTCCATGGAATTCTCCAAGCAAGAATACTGGAGTGGGTTGCCATTCTCTTCTCCAGGGAATCTTCCCTACCCAGGGATCAAACCCAGGTCTCCCACATTGCAGGCAAATTCTTTACCAGGGAAGCCCTATATTTTGGATACTAACTAGTTAGCAGTCTTGTCATTTGCAAATATTTTTTTCTCTTTCAGTAGGTTATCTTGTTTTGTTGATGGATTTCTTTGTTGTGCAAAGTTTAATTAGTTCCTTTTTTAAATTTCTTTTGCCTTAAGAGATTTTATAAAAAAGATACATTTGTGTATTTCCTGCCTATATTCTCTTCTAAGAATTTTCTGGTGTCAGGTCTTACAGTTAGGTCCTTAATCCATTTTAAGATTATTTTGGATATAATAAGGGAGGGAATAAGTGAGAGATTGTTCTAATCTCATTCTTTTATATGTAATTGTCTAGCTTTCCTGAAAAATCCTATGGATGGAGGAGCCTGGTAGGCTGCAGTCCATGGGGTCGTGAAGAGTTGAACACAACTGAGCGACTTCACTTTCAATTTTCACTTTCATGCATTGGAGGAGGAAATGGCACCCCACTCCAGTGTTCTTGCCTGGAGAATCCCAGGGACAGGGAGCCTGGTGGGCTGCCGTCTATGGGTCGCACAGAGTCGGACACGACTGAAGCAACTTAGCAGCAGCTTTCCCAGCACTACTTGTTGAAAAGACTATCTTTTCTCGATTATATGTTCTCACCTCTGTGGTAAAATAGTTTACCATAGGTGCATGGACTTATTTCTTGAGTCTGTTTTCTTTTCCATTGATCTATTAGTCTGATTTTGTGCCAGTACCATGCAATTTTGATTACTGTAGCTTTATAATGTAGTCTGAAGTCAAGGAGCAAGATTCATCTAGCTTTGTTGTTTTTTTCTCAATATCATTTTGGCTTTTCAGAATCTTTTGTCGTTTCATATAAATTTTAGGGTTATTTGGTTTGGGATCTGTGAAAAATGTCATGGGTAACTTGATAGGGTTTGCATTAAGTCTGTGGATTACCTTCAGTAGTTTGGACATTTTATAATATTAGTTTTTCCAATCCAGGGACAGGTGACATCATCCCAATTCTTTTATCATTTTCCAATTCTTTCATCAGTGTTTTATAGTATAGGTCTTCAGAGTATAGGTGTTTCACCTCCTTGGTTAAGTTTATTCCTACGTTTTATATTCTTTTTGATGCAGTTTTAGACAGGACTGTTTTCTTGCTTTCTCTGATAGTTCATTATTTGTATATAGAACAGCCACAAATTTCTGTATATTAATTTTGTATCCTGCAAATTTATTGAATTCATTTACTAGTTCTAATAATATTTTTGGTGGAGACATGAGGCTTTCTATATATACTATAATATCATCTACATATAGTGACAGTTTTACTTCTTCCTTTTCAATTTAGATGCTTTTTACAGGTATCTTAATATGACACACATCTGGATAGAAAGGTGACAGCTATCACTGCTCATCTCTTTTCTCATTACTCATCCTCTTAAACTGACTGTTCTCAAATATGTGTATGTGTGTGTGTGTGTGTGTGTGTGTGTGTGTTTAATACTAGGTAGGTATGTTGTTGCAAAATACCTAATAGACCTTGCCTGTGTGATTACGATAGGAACTAACAGATTCTGAGATTAAACATAGTGTAATTCCAAGTATTTGAAAAGATCGACTAAGAGGGGAGTGGTGAGTGTATGTATTTTATTCTCCTGGAACTGCCAGTGAGCCCACAGTGCTTTCTGTCCAGATTCAAGGGAAGTTCTTTCTAGGAAAAGGCAAGCATAGCCTGTATCTTAAATTATAGCAATTTACCAGTGACTTTATCAGTGAAAAGCCAAGGAAGTTAGAAAATAATTCAATGAAACAGAGGATTCCTAAGGTACTCTAAATAATGAGTTGTCTTCTTTTGTGTAATTCATCTTGCTCTTATGTTGTTTTGTGCTTCAGTTGCTTTGAATGTTAAAAAGACAGAGAGAGAGGGCGAGAATGTAGATGTGAGGGAGGTAGATTTTGAAGTGGCTGGTCACATTAACATTTCATATATAAATTCTAAGCTCTGTCTTCTCCGGGGGCCTAAAACTGACAGGTATGACAATTAGGTAGAGCCAGGCCCTTCCCCTCTATAGGAAGTCTAAGACATATCAAAGATTTCTCCACATCAGGTGTTAGCATATACAGTGGGGCTTCTGACTGAAGGAATTCCCTCGTGGAAAATCAAAATACAAAAGTAGCCTTTCTGCCTGGTTTACCTTTGTGCACAGGGTGTCATTTGAAAACAAAGTGACAGGCTTCCTGGAATTTTAATGTATGGATAAGCTTTTTCTTTCTAGTTGAAGGTTTTAAGTCAGAGCATGGGATGCTGGAGTCATATTCTTATTTAAAATTATTTTTAGATATTCAAAGGAAATTTTCTTTAAATAGCTCTAGGACATTTCCTAAAACACATTCAGAGCATTGAGATAGATCAGAGACTGCAATGAAAAGGAAGTTCATCAGATCATGCACTGTCAGAAACTCTGGTTTCTAATGTCTCCCAAATGTTCTACTAGTGTTGGAAAGTATCACCATATGAATAAATTATATAATTAGCATTTCCTTCCAAATGTAAATGGTCTAAATTGCCCCTTTCTTCATCATCTTTTTCAACATCACTTTCAAGAATAACAGTATTTTCTTTGTTTTTTATGTGTTCATGTCAGCATTTATTAGAAGAAACTTGCATTTAACTAATATCATGCTCTTGTAGGGATACAGTCTTTTGTAGACTCCAGATTTTCATAAGTGATGAAAGGATGGGATGGTAATTTGCATACAGAAAATGTCTACCTTCCCACCAGTGACGTGAGCTGTCCCCCAGTTAACTGCCTCATTAAGAGTATCAAAGGACTGGTTTAGAATGACTAACATTTAACCTTTTCCATTACCCCCACATACTGAACAAATTCTGCTTTTCATAAGGTTGGTATAATTTTACATTTTTGTTTTCATTTTCACATGTCTCTTGTTTCCTGATTTGGGTTGGGAATCAATGTACTTTGGGAAAAATCTCTGGTTAGATTTCTGTCTTGACTAACCAAGATTATTATCTCAAAGGCTCTTGGTAGAGAATTTCACGTCACAGAGTTTTGCTTACTTCAGTCTCCCAAATAGTTTGAATGTGACCTACAAAATGGGAAAATTTAAAGCAAAACAATTATATAAAGAATCATGTTTCTTGGATATAAAATGTATTTGCCAAGTCCTTTGTGTAAATCCTTAAACTGTACATATCTTTCCTTTTTTATCTACTTCTAAGAAGCTTTGGGATATATTGAGTTTTTAATCTTTTGATGCCCATAGAAAATCTGAAAGTCAAGTCAATCTTTTTCTTGGACGTAGTAAGGAAAATGGGAAAGGAGACTAGCATATATGCATTTAGTGGGCATGTATTCTCCAGAATGACTGCTGAGCTTGTCCTACTTAAGTTCAGAAAATATGCCCTACTTTTTAAAAAATGCAGGCTCAAAATAAGTATATTTACTGATCATGGAAAAATAAGTATACTGTCTCATGTTTTAATAATGTACTCATTTGACAAAAATGAGCATTTTATTCAACAAAGATTTTCTGGGAACCCACTAAATGCAAAGTTCTATACTGACTGCATTAAGCATACAAACATAAATTTTATATAAATCTGTATCTTCAAGGAGTTTATAGTTTCATTAAAGAAAATAAGGCATATACACAGATCGAAACACAATATAGTTTGACCACTACCATTAAAAACCAAACAGGATTACCTCAAATTGTTAAAATTATTTTACTTACATTTTGTGAAATGACTGATTATTTCCAGTTAAAGTGAGAGAGCTTTAACGGAGGCAAAATTTAAATGAGGTGTTGAAGATGAGTTGAATTTCAGGAGCTAAATGTTATGGAACTGGAGACAGCAAGGAGAAAATAGAGCATTTTGGTAGTAGTAGCAAGACGTCTATTTTTATAGAATATGTTAAAGCAAGAGAGTTCCAGAAAAATATCTATTTCTGCTTTATTGACTATGCCAAAACCTTTGACTGTGTGGATCACAATAAACTGTGGAAAATTCTGAAAGAGATGAGAATACCAGACCACCTGACCTGCCTCTTGAGAAACCTGTATGCAGGTCAGGAAGCAACAGTCAGAACTGGACAGGGAACAACAGACTGGTTCCAAATAGGAAAAGGAGTACGTCAAGGCTGTATATTGTCACCCTGCTTACGTAACTCATATGCAGAGTACATCATGAGAAACATTGGGCTGGATGAAACACTAGCTGGAATCAAGATTGCCGGGAGAAATATCAATAACCTCCGATATGCAGATGACACCACCCTTATGGCAGAAAGTGAAGAGGAACTAAAAAGCCTCTTGATGAAAGTAAAAGAGGAAAGTGAAAAAGCTGGCTTAAAGCTCAACATTCAGAAAACTAAGATCATGGCATCTGGTCCCATCACTTCATGGGAAATAGATGGGGAAACAGTGGCTGACTTTATTTTGGGGGGCTCCAAAATCACTGCAGATGGTGACTGCAGCCATGAAATTAAAAGACGCTTACTCCTTGGAAGGAAAGTTATTACCAACGTAGATAGCATATTAAAAGGCAGAGACATTACTTTGCCAATAAAAGTCTGTCTAGTCAAGGCTATGGTTTTTCCAGTAGTTATGTATGGATGCGAGAGTTGGACTATAAAGAAATCTGAGTGCCAAAGAACTGATGCTTTTGAACTGTAGTGTTCTAAAAGCCTCTTGAAAGTCCCTTGGAATGCAAGGAGATCCAACCAGTTTATCATAAAGGAGATCAGTCCTTAGTGTTCATTGGAAGGACTGATGTTGAAGCTGAAACTCCAGTACTTTGGCCACCTGATGCAAAGAGTTGATTTATTTGAAAAGACCCTGATGCTGGAGAAGATTGAAGGCGGGAAGAGAAGGGGATGGCAGAGGAGGAGATAGTTGGATGGCATCAGCAACTCAATGGACATAAGTCTGAATAAACTCAGGGAGCTGGTGATCAACAGGAAGGCCTGGCGTGCTGCAGTCCATGGGGTCACAAAGAGCTGGACACGACTGAGCAACTGATGTGAACTGATGTTATATGTGGTAAAGTTAAAAATATATATATTGTGGAGCCCCTTAAGAATCATGCTAAGATGTCTGATTTTTATTTAGGAATCACCAGAGCCAGAGAGCCTCCTGTGGAGAAGGCAATGGCACCCCACTCCAGTACTCTTGCCTGGAAAATCCCATGGATGGAGGAGCCTGGTAGGCTGCAGTCCATGGGGTCACTAAGAGTCAGACATGACCGAGCGACTTCCCTTTCACTTTTCACTTTCATGCATTGGAGAAGGAAATGGCAACCCCCTCCAGTGTTCTTGCCTGGAGACTCCCAGGGACGGGGGAGCCTGGTAGGCTACTGTCTATGGGGTTGCACAGAGTCGGACACGACTGAAGCAACTTAGCAGCGGAGAGCCTCCTGAAGGTTTTGCAGCTGCCTTTAGGATAATAGCTCTAGAAGCAGTAGAGACTGCTAGAGGAAAGAACTTCTTGGTATGGTTTGGGTGAATATGAATGAAGTAATGAGAAAAGTGGTACTGTGACAATGCAGAGAGAACCTGAGGGCTGAGACTGGAGGGAACTGATCAGATAAAATCATTGTGTTCATTCCTAGATGTTGAGAGGAAAGAGAAATTAAATTAGCAAGTCGAAAGGAGGGCACATCTGGAAAGCAGAAAAATAACCCGAAGTTCTTAATTTGAGTATAGATTTAGGAATCTCTAGGAACTGAATTTGGAAATGAAGGTCTGGGACTTAGCAGAGTTACTAAGTTAAGGACTATTACTGGGGAAGTAATGTACATGGTGGCTGGAAATTAAAGCTGAGGCTCACCTTGCTACAAAGGAGTGAAAAAGTGATGGCAGAGAATAGAATCTAAGAATACTGCTCATAAAATGGATTCAGAGACAGTTAACAAGACATAGTCAATTGCAAAGATCAGGAAAGGATCTGTTCAGTATAGAATTAGGAGAACCAAAGGAGAGTGTTTTTATTTTTTTAATTGAAGAATAGCTAATTTATAATGTGTTAGTTTCAGTTGTATAGCAAAGTGATTCTGTTATGCATATCTACATGTATCTATTCTAGTTCAGATTATTTTCCCTTATAGAGTATCACAAAATATTGAATAGAGTTCCCATCCCAGTCTTTGTTGGTTATCCATTTTATATATAATAGTCCCTAACTAATTTATCCTTCTGCTTCTTTCTCCTTTGGTAACTGTAGGTTTTTTTTCTATGCCTGTGTATCTATTTCTGTTTTCTAAATAGGGTCATTTTTATAATTTTCTTTTAAATTAATTTCCATGTATGGAGTGGTATCATATGATATTTGTCTTTCTCTTTCCAACTTTCTTCAATCAGTATGATAATCTCTAGGTCCAGCCATTTTGCTGCAAATGGCATTATTTTTATCTTTTTTATGCTTGAGTAATATTTTGATGTGTGTGTATATATGTATTCTTTATTATCCATGGACATTTAAGTTATTCACATGTCTTGGCTATTGTAAATAGTGCTGCAGTAGACATTGAGGTGTATGTATTTTTTTGAATTATACTTTTCTCTGGATAAATGTCTTAGAGCAGGGTCACTGTGTTATATGTTAGTTCTATCTTCAGTTTTTTAAGGAACCTCTGCAGTTCCTGTTCTCCACTGACTGCAGTTTACATGCTTACCAAGCAGTATAGGAGTGTTTATTTGTAGACTTTTGGATGATGGCCATTCTGATTGGTGTGATGTGATATCTCATTCTAGTTAAGATTTACATGTCTCTAATGATTAGCACTGTTGAGCATTTTTTTCATGTGCCTCTTAGCCATCTGTATGTCTTCTGTGAGGAAATGTCTATTTGGATCTTCTGCCCTTTTTTAATTGGGTTGCTTGTTTCTTTGATATCAAGCTGTATGACTGTTTAGTTTGGAAGTCACAGTCCCTTGTCAGTCACAAAGGAAAAAGTTATTTAAAAAGGCTTGGTCAACTGTGGCTAATCTGGAAAAGGTATCCAGATGTGTAAGAACTGTATAAGGTGAGATTAGCAAATGAGAAAATAGGATCTATGGTGGTGCTCGAGTGAGAAGAGGAGAAACAGGTTTTTGTTTTAATTGAAAAAATAGTTGATTTACAATGTTGTATTTCTGCTGTACAGCTAGTGCCTCAGTTACATATATAATGCATATATGTGATGTGTGTGTATATGTGTGTGTGTGTGTGTGTGTATATGAGAGAGAGAGTTGTTGATTAGTTGCTGAGTCATGTCTAGCACTTTGTGATCCAATGGACTGTAGCCTGCCAGGCTCCTCTGTCCATGGGATTTCTGGAGTGGGTTGCCATCTCTTTCTCCAGGTCATCTTCCCAACCCGGGATTGAACCTGTGTCTCTTGCAATGGCAATTGTGAGTGTATATACATATATATATATGGATACACACACACATATGTACATTCTGTTTCATTATGGTTTATCCCAGGATATTGAATATAGTTCCCTGCTATATATAGTAAGACCTTGTTGTCTGTCCATTCTAAATGTAATAGTTTGTATCTACTAACCCCAAACTCCCAGTCTAGCCCTCCTCTCTTCCCCTTGGTAAACACAAATCTGTTCTCTGTGTCTGTGAATCCATTTCTGTTTCCTAGATAGATTCGTTTGCCTCATATTTTGGGTTCCTCATATAAATGCTGTCATATGGTATTTGACTTTGTCTGACTTATTCCACTTAGTATAATAATCTCTAGGTCCATCTGTGTTGCTGAAAATGGCACTGTTTCATTCCTTTTTCTGGAGAAGGGCATGGCAGGCTACGGTCCATGGGGTTGTAAAGAGTCGAACACTACTAAAGTGACCTAGCACATTTCTTTTTATGGCTGAGGGAGATGGCTGGATGGCATCACCGACTCGATGGACACGAGTTTGGGTGAACTCCGGGAGTTGGTGATGGACAGGGAGGCCTAATTCATGGGGTCGCAAAGAGTCGGACATAATTGAGTAATTGTACCCATTCCTCGGTTGATGGACATTTAGGCTGTTTCCATGTTTTGGCTATTGTGAATGGTGCTGCTATGGACACTGGGGTGTATGTGTCTTTTTGAAATAGTTTTTTTCTGAATATGAAGGAATGGGACTGCTGGACCATATAGTAATTCTATTTTTAGCTTTCCACGGAACCACCTTACTGTTTTCCATAGTGATTATTCCAATCCACATTCCCACCAACATTGTAAGCAGGTTCCCTTTTTCCACACTTTCCAGCATTTATTATTTGTAGATTTTTTTGATGATGGCCATTCCAATCAGTGTGAGGTGATAGCTCATTGTAGTTTTGACTTGCATTTCCCCAATAATTAGTGATGGTGAGCATCCTTCCATGTGCCTGTTGGTCATCTGTATGTCTTCTTTGGAGAAATCTCTGTTTAGGTCTTCTGCCCATTTGTTTATTGGGTTGTTTCTTTTGAGCTGTATTAGCTGTTAGATTATTCTTAAGATGTGGAGAAGCTCATGACTGTGGACTGGTCTCTATTGGAAGAGCCAGTATTTTACAGAGGGGCAGAATCAAGAGAATCTTCTGAGATCATCTAAAATAAGACAGAACAAAACTAGATATTAGAGAAGCAGCATTTATGTATATTCAGTCCCTTTCTTCACCAAGTAATTTTTTCGCATGTATCTTTCCCACGGTACTGAGGACTAATTGCCAAATACAGTGGTATGTATTTAAAATGTACACTGTGATGATTTTATGTATTTATTTGTATACACATACTGTGAATGATTACCAAGATCAAGATAAGTAACTCCTTTGTATGTATGGTGAGAAAGTTTAAGGTCTACTCTCAGTAACTTTTAGGTATATGATACTGTGTTATGTACTATAGTCGCCTTGCTGCACATTAGACCCTCAGAACTCATATTGCAGTATGTATTTCTCTGTCTGGCTTATTGTACTTAGCATAATACCCTGCAGATTCATCCCTGTCATTGAAGATCTTGGCAAGATTTTCTTTTTTTGATGGCCAAATAATATCCCACTGTGTACATATGTATATTTGTATATATGTGATCACAGTTTATTTGTCTGTTCATCCAAAGGAAACTTTTAGGTTTCTTCCATGTGTTAGATATTGTGAGTATATTGCAGAGAACACAAGTTTGCAGATATCTCTTTGAGACAGTGATTTCATTTCCTTTAGATATAAACCTAAGAGCAGGATTGCTGGGTTATATGGTAGTTTTTTTTTATGTTTAGAGGAACCAAGAACTACTTTCTATAATACCCCTCAACAGTGTATAAGGTTTTCTTTTCTCTTTATCAGTTTTCTGTTGGGAATAATCATATCAACCTCTGGGCAGTACTGTAATAAAATTATATAGAAACTGCTAAATCCTTTTAAGTCCTCAAAATTTTATGTTCTAGAAAGCTGTATTATCACTTTCATATATCTTGCATCTATATAATTTGAACACTGAACTTTTCCTTTGAAGTTTTAGACTTTAATGTGCAGTACTTAGGACTGCACATATAAATATATATAATATATATTTATTTCATAACATTTAATGAAATACTGATTTTTGCTGTATAAGTATTTACTGAGTGATGATATCTTAAGGGTTGGAACTATAATGTTTTTGTTTATTTTTCATATTGTATGTAATACATTGGCACAATGTAAGTTGCTCATTGAACATTTTGTGACTGGTTAATTTACTGGTACTTATACTTCATAAGATCATTTACTATTCCAATATATAGATCCCAGTGAAAAGGTATCTATGCAAATGTATACCATCAAAAATTATTTTATTATGAAATACTTTAGATTGCAAAACTTCTTTTTTTCTTCCTTTCTCTCCACCTTTTAAACAGTTTAAAACTACTATCAAATCCATAACGTCTTGAATCTCTGCCTTTTGTAATGCTAAAGGTACTGTCTAGAAAGTCATTATTTTGTAACTAACATAGGCTCTGTTTTTCCTCAGAGATGTATGCGACCAGCCCTTACTCTGACCCTGTTGTGTCGATGGATTTGGACCCACAGCCAATCACAGATGAAGAAGAAGGCTTGATCTGGGTTGTAGGGCCTGTGCTTGCTGTGGTCTTTATCATCTGCATTGTCATAGCCATTCTTCTTTATAAAAGGTAGGTTTGCCCTACGCCTCTGTTGCAGTCTGGGGGCTGCCTTGACTTTATCATCCTTCCATGGTCATTATGTGGTTGATCTTGGTAAAAATATTTCCAGTAATGACTGGTGGGAGAAATGTATCCATTAGTGTTAGAACAAAATACAAAGACTGAGCTCATTCAGTGTGTGGTATAGACTCTGCTGCACAGCAGGCATGGATCCAATCTCCATCTTCTGAGGTACTTACACAGTATGAGTTCTTTGCATGACAGTTGAGACGTTGTTACTTTCCCAAGCAGATAATCCTAAGCAAATTAGATCATTAATTGCTCCATGTTGGCATGGATTTTGAAACACTGTTAAACTTGCCCAAGTACTGAGATTTTTTTTCTGTAGCTATTTCTCAGAATTTAGCAAAAGTAGCTAAACACTGAAGATCAAAGAAAGGAAAGAGAGGCAGAAGATGACCTTTTTCCCTTTCCCATTTTTCTTCTAACGCTTATTCCACATCTTCAGTATTGAATTCTCATCTGTGTCCAAGAGGAAATCTAAGGTATCATTTTCCTTCTTAGTGTCTTTGACCACAGGTGGGATGCAAATAATCCACACTAACCCATATTTTCTAATGTACCGTTTTGTCAGTCCTATATCTGTCTCCATTATATGTAAGATTTTGTCCCCTAGGTCACTGCTTAGTTGGATAGAAAACATAGTAATTATTTTTCCTCTATCTTCTTCCTGAACTAAAAAATTACGATATTCAAAATGACTGAATTACGTTCCTTTATATCAATTCTTCTTCCAATCCAAATTTTATTTTCATGCAAATGCTACTGTGAAGGTACTCTCTTCCTTCTTCTGCAAGATAATTTTTCTCTTTAGACCCAAGTTTGATTCCTGGATCAGGAAGATCCCCTAGAGAAGGAAACAGCAACCCACTCCAGTATTCTTGCCTGGAGAATGCCCATGGATACAGGAGTCTGGTGGGCTATAGTCCATGGGGTCGCAAGAGTTGGACACAACTTAGTGACTAAACCACCATCCATCACCATAACCTTGACCTTCAAAATTAGATGAGAGTGTCTTCATTTTGATTCTTGCTTACATGTTTAATCTGACAATCTTATCTTCATTATTTCTTTTTCCTACTCCTATAACTCCTTTCATTGGTTTACATTAATTATTCCTACCTGCATTCCTTTGTTCTCTGAATAGATCTTTTTTTTTTTTTTTTCTGGCTCTCCTCTTGATTCAGAACAGTACTTTTCAAGACACTGCTCCTTTGATTAAGTCTCTTCTGAGGCTGTTTTCCAATTCCATTCCAGGGCTGAGGGGAAAAAAAAACAACAACACATCAGGTTGAAGAAGTTTATAATCCTAGTGCATTAAATTACCTATCCTCTTTCAAAATTACAAAGAATGAAGAAAAAAATTATTATTTTTCCTAATCATTACCATTGCTCAATTGTCCACCCCCTACAATGGCTGAAAAAGAAAATGACTGAAGTCCAGAATATCTTAGTTGATGGTTTCAGTCTCTGCCTTCCAGTTTGTGTCTTATCAGTGTGTATGGTAAGGAGCCTGTTGTATTTGATCACTTGTGTTTTGTGTAGGAGCTAAGACCTGAAAGCTCAAGATTCCCACATGCCCCAGAACAATAAAAGATCCTGTGTGAGTCCAAGGGGCAAGAGCTAGTACCCTTTGCTTCTTATGTACTGCACTTATTACCAGAAGAGAATACAATAAGAAAAAAGTAAAAAATACATGTTTTACAGAAAACAACTATATGTTGACATCCTGCTGTGGGGGTCAGAGCAGAAAATTGCTTGTTGACAACTGCGTTTCTAGATCACATCACATCACATGACATTTGTTATTACTCAGAATGAACAAGATGCTTACTTTTTAAGTTGCATTTTATTAGGATCTATTTGGCTATCATTAAGTCATGCCACTTAATAGATGTGTGCATGGCCTTGTAAACCTGTTAACATAAATATGGAGAAATAAGATTCTAACCTTGGTAATTAAGTTTTCTTTATCCACATGTGCTTGAAAAATAACAACTCAGTTATTTTAATTTTTCCTAATCCTACAAAAAAAGGCATCATATTTAAAGAGACTATGGTTATTTAAGTTGCATTTTAGTATATGTGAGCATTGTCTAAAGCAATTGTTGGGAAATGCACACATCCTCAAATGCTAAGTATATTTAGCTAACCATCTGAAAGCCCATGAAGCATTTCTGAAATAGAAATGCTTGCTTCAGCAGTAAAGAACATTCCTGACTTGAAACTCAAGTAGACCCAACAATGTTCTTCCTGATTATCATGAAACAGTTCAAGAGGAAATCTTCTGTAGGCGATGAATAATGTCTCTAATAGCTTGGAATCTGAGCAAAGAAAATTAAATAACAAACACTATGCCTCTCTTTTTAGGTGCCTTTCAGTTTATACACAAGTCATTGGTAATCACTCAGAATTGATTATCATCATTACTATTCTTAAAGTATTTTACTTCCTATATGCAAATAATACTTTAATAAGGGGGAATATGTAATACTGTTAACCCCACAGTATCTTGATAATCCTGTTGGTAATATACACCTGTTTACAAGACTACCTTTGTTAGGAATAGGTCTATAACTGTGGATGGTTTGTCCATATAAAAAAATAAATCTCACTGAGTTGGTTGAGGAGATTTACTTCTATTAATTATAGTAATATGGAATAGCAGTTATTTTTATTTTGCATTCTGTTCATTTGACTTTGTTTTAAATGTACTAAAATCCATAATACATTGATAATCAATGACAAAACATATCACTGAGGCTTTGTAAGGGTCTTAAAGGGCCATCAGAATAGTATTAATGAAATGTTTGGTAGGTTTTGTTAATTTTCCTGCACTAAGATTTTTTTTTTTTTTAATTCTGGACTGTATCTGTGATACATGTGCAATGATGTAACAGTTTAAACTTCAGAGAGAAGATGTAGCAAGGTCTATAAAAAAAAGTAAATTAGAAAGCAGGAAACCTGAGTTCAAGTCCCAGCTTTGTAACTAGCTCGCTGTAGAGGATAGAAAGTCATGCTAACACTCCAGCCCCTGGTTTCTTCACGTCTAAAACAAGTACATAGATTAGGTAACTGACCTTTTTTAAATATGAGAACCTAAAAATGTCAAGAAATAGAATTAACATTGTATTATTTTTACCTTCAGCGCGTGTGTATGTTTTCTAAATGACTCTGTGTTGCCCTTCATCTATCTTCCCCTACAAATAAAAAAGAATTCACAAAGTAGCTGAATGTTCTTTGATGTTCATCTACCCTGTACATCTGCTACATCTGTAAAACTGTTCAGGAATTATTTCTATAGAAAGTATTCTTTTTAAATTTTTTTTTATTTTTACTTTACAATACTGTTTTGGTTTTGCCATACATTGACACAGATCCACCACAGGTGTACATGAGTTCCCAATCCTGAACCCCCCTCCCACCTCCCACCCCATATCATCTCTCTGGATTGTCCCCGTGCACCAGCCCCAAGCATCCTGTATCCTGTATCAAACATAGACTGGTGATTCATTTCTTACATAATAGTATACATGATTCAGTGCCATTCTCCCACATCACCCCACCCTCTCTCTCAGAGGCCAAAAGTCCTTTCTATACATCTGTATACCTTTTGCTCTCTGGCATATAGGGTCATCATCACCATCTTTCTAAATTCCATATATATGTGTTATTCTTAAAATGTAAATCTATGAACAACATTTCAAGATGGATAAGTAACCCACTCCAGTATTCTTGCCTGGAGAATTCCATGGATGGAGGAGCCTGGTAGGCTACAGTCCACAGGGTCGCAAAGAGTCGGACACGACTGAGCGACTTCACCTTCACCTATGAAAGGGAAAAAATGGATTAGGATGTTAGAAACCACTAAGGCATGGTCTAGGCCAAATTATCATTCTTGACTAGTAATAGTCTAATGTGAATGGACACTGTAGAGAGTAAATCATTTCCATCCCCTCCTCTGCATGTTCATGTGTGAAGACCATGAGGAAGATGTGACTCAGGTATAGACCTTTCCTATTTCTCCTTTTCCCAGATCTGACAGTGGCTCCCTGTGGACTCTACCTCTTTAATCTTCTTTTTGAATCAGCCCTACATGTATTTTCATGGTATCATCAAGGAAAAAAATAAGAGTCCAGAATATTTTGAGATGCTATGAAGAAATAGGCATCTACACTGGGCTATGCCTTCTCGCCTTTGAGGAGGTCCTTCCAAAAGCCTTTCTACTCCTTGCCCAGGCACTTGACCCAGCAAACTCTCACTCACTCTTTAGATCACTTACTAAATGAAAGCCTTTCTGAGTGTCCATGTCATGTCCTCTTAGTAGTTAAGGCTGCCTCAGGGTCCCCTTCTCTATGCTTCTAAAGCACTTTCTGCTTATCTTTATCATAGAACCTATTGCATTACTGCCATTTCCTATTTCCTTGGCTTTCTGCACCCACTAAACTATAAGCCAAGGACTCCATCTTATTCCTCATGGTACTTCCTTGTGCCAAGGAATTTATAAGAGTCAAATAGTGGTAAACTTCCCTCCTCTTATTTATTCCATCTCTCATTATCACCTTCATCTTGACTGGCAAGAGCTGTAATGAAATCCTTAGCCTGCAATTTAAATTCCAAAAGATTTTAAACTTACAGATATTTGCACAAAATATGTACCCATGTGCAGTAAGGCTGACATTTCTGTGGCAGAGGAATGAAGTGGAGAGTATGCACTGGTTCATTCTAGTATTCAACAGCCTTTCCACATACAAAACTGGCAGTTCACGAAGTATTTCACTCTGTCAGAGAAATAGGTTTTCTTACAACGGATTCACTGATGACTTCACTGATTAAAAATAAGCCAAGTTAGGAACACTTGTAGGATTTTTTTAAACTTGGCATAACTAGCTAAATCACTTTAAGAATCAAAAGAACCTGTGTGTCTGATAATCATTTCATTATTCACTTTGTATGTGTGTGTGTTTGTTCACTTTAAATGTGGACTTTGTTCTTTTCAAAAGCTATGGACTGGATTACCTTAAGGGAAGATATTGTAGCATTATGGGTGTATAGTTCGTTGGCGATGAGGTAGACCTGGTACCTTTGTTTCTTGCAATTGAGAACTCACAAAATATTTTGGAGTTTGCCGCAACATGAAGACTATTTAGATGAATTCTTTTTTAGGTGAAGGTTATACTTTCTGCATGAAGAACATGGTTAAACAGTCCTCATTATCACAGGTGAAAGTGCCAATGAGAGTGAGCTGGAAGTGTTCACATACAGTAGTGCCTCTGTGACTAGGAAAATATGGGTCATGTCAGTGGCTGGTAATAAATTGCTTTTCTGGATTAGCACAGCTATATAGATGGGTTATGCTCTGTAGATATAATGACGAGTATTATATTTTCCAAAACTGAAAATGTATTTAAGCTTTTACTGGGAAAAAAGATTTATAATCACCTTACTTGCCAAAATGTGTTTGAAGAACTCATCTCTGTCACTTCATTACCTTGTGGTATATTTTACAGTTGTGCAAATTTTTCTGCAGGTCAGTGCAATTTGCAGGTATTTTAAAGGAACAATGCACCTCTTAACAGAAGACTGTTTTTAATGAACTGAATTTCTTATATGGGATAATGTTATTTTCCCATTAAGTACATTAGTTGTCTCATGGCATGTCTTTTAAAAATCAAATAATATCTCCACCATCAAACCCTTCCTAGGGTATAATTGTGGCAGCGTTTTGTAGGTTGATGGATAAAAGTGAATCTGACATTAATACACACACAAATGCTTTGCTTAGCCATGTATCGCATGTCCTGCATTTGCTTCATGATTAGAGGCCTTGAAATATTTTGATATGCTATCATTTTCTAATGTGTGTCAGTGTATGTCCCTAATTATGAGCTGTTAAATCTTGGTTGTCATGGTTACTCTTGTTACCATTGGCCAACTAACATTTAGCCTCTCTTTTTCTTTTTTGCTGCATTAAAATGGAGCAGTAAACCTGACAGGTGAGGAATAGAGAACAAACCCCTTTAATGCTCAGTACAAAAAAAAAAAAAGGTAGACTTTGGAGGTATTGAGGGGGTAATGGTGGAGGCTGGATATAAAAGATGAAACTGGCAAAGGGAACATGGACAAAGCCTAGGTGTAAAAAGTAATTTTGATACTAAAATGATTCAGGAAGAAGTCTTATCTATATATGATGATGAAATAGATTATTTAAAGGTAGATTTAGAAGGCAGTAAAACCTGTCTCTGAGTTATGTTTGTAGTCAAGGTTAAACGAGCATTTGTATGTGTTAATGTGAATCATTTTCATTTTGTTTTGTTTGTTTTTACTGAAAGTACGATCTCAAGACCCTTTGTACAGGAATACTAACATTTTTATACCCTGCTAATATTAATGGCAGTACTTTAGTAAAATTTTATATTTAATTTCAAATTATTTTCCCTGTCCTCCAGCCTTGAAGAATAATAGCAATAATAATCATTCCTATGTTGCTTGCTTATTTACCGATCAGTCCAAGCTAACCTTTCAGCTTTCTAACACACACACACACCTATGTATGAATTCCTGATTAAAATTAAGCAAAGGATCTCAATGCCCATCTAACCTGCCTCCCTTCCAGTGTTGTCTCCATAGAGAACCACTGGAATACAAGTAGCAAGAGCATCAGCATCACCAAGGAACCTGATAGAAACACAAATTGTTGATCCCACTGACCTCAGACCAGTTTCTGACCTCAGAAACTCTGGGGAGTTGGTCCAGTAGCCTGTAGTTTAACAAGCCCTCTTGGGTGACTCTGATGCATACCAGAGAATCACCGCTACATTATTTTCCTTAAAACCACGTAACACTGGTCAACAAGCTGTGTTACACTTTCACTGACAGCAAACTTTGATTACCTCAGAGAAGCTATGCTTGTCATTAATCCAGCAAAAAGACACATGCAAAATAGTTTAAGGCAAAAGTCAAAGCAAACACTTTGAATCCATTTAATATGCTCAGAGATCTACCTCTCACTATAAAACTGTCCACATTTCACAATTTCATCATTACCTTCTTGTTCTATCAAGAGAATTGGACCAAAACTTAACATCTAACCCTGCTCCCCTGTTTTATAAGTGGAGAAATTAAGTAAGTTAGGTTTGTAGTTGACTTAACCGAGGAGATAAAGACCAGCAGTGGCAAAGCTGGGCTTCTGTGCTTGATGACGTCAGAATCATTGTGAACTGACTTCTTTAAAATCTCTATTAATAGTAAATAAATACATTTCTTCCAAAAGCTTGTATGTATGTGTCTGAATATTTTTGTTCCAAATACAATAGATAGAATCTTCCACATAATGTCCCTGCATTTTTGCTCCCCACTTTACATGCAGATCAGGTGAGACTAGATGAAAATAAAACCCCACGGAGACCATAGAGCAGCGGTTTTGTTGTACATTATTCACAGCCCAAATAAACACATATTTTATACAATTAGCATTTTTTGCCATATCTGAAATGTCATGTGCTTTTCTATTTTCTTTTCACGCAGATAACGCCTGTCCATGTTAGATACTTCTCGCTTTGAGAAATAAACTTACCCTAGGAATTTATAATTCTGATAGAAAAAATAGCAAGGCAATATTCAGAATCTGTTTCTAGTCACTATTTATTTTTTTCTAGTTGAAAATAATGAGATCTCCGAAAACTTAGCAGAAAAAAAGAAATGTCACTCTTATGTTCATACTGGGCTTGATTTAGACCATTATGCTGCTGC
>SJYC01085075.1:0-26245 GCA_006408675.1 Madoqua kirkii
ATAATACATTGATAATCAATGACAAAACATATCACTGAGGCTTTGTAAGGGTCTTAAAGGGCCATCAGAATAGTATTAATGAAATGTTTGGTAGGTTTTGTTAATTTTCCTGCACTAAGATTTTTTTTTTTTTTAATTCTGGACTGTATCTGTGATACATGTGCAATGATGTAACAGTTTAAACTTCAGAGAGAAGATGTAGCAAGGTCTATAAAAAAAAGTAAATTAGAAAGCAGGAAACCTGAGTTCAAGTCCCAGCTTTGTAACTAGCTCGCTGTAGAGGATAGAAAGTCATGCTAACACTCCAGCCCCTGGTTTCTTCACGTCTAAAACAAGTACATAGATTAGGTAACTGACCTTTTTTAAATATGAGAACCTAAAAATGTCAAGAAATAGAATTAACATTGTATTATTTTTACCTTCAGCGCGTGTGTATGTTTTCTAAATGACTCTGTGTTGCCCTTCATCTATCTTCCCCTACAAATAAAAAAGAATTCACAAAGTAGCTGAATGTTCTTTGATGTTCATCTACCCTGTACATCTGCTACATCTGTAAAACTGTTCAGGAATTATTTCTATAGAAAGTATTCTTTTTAAATTTTTTTTTATTTTTACTTTACAATACTGTTTTGGTTTTGCCATACATTGACACAGATCCACCACAGGTGTACATGAGTTCCCAATCCTGAACCCCCCTCCCACCTCCCACCCCATATCATCTCTCTGGATTGTCCCCGTGCACCAGCCCCAAGCATCCTGTATCCTGTATCAAACATAGACTGGTGATTCATTTCTTACATAATAGTATACATGATTCAGTGCCATTCTCCCACATCACCCCACCCTCTCTCTCAGAGGCCAAAAGTCCTTTCTATACATCTGTATACCTTTTGCTCTCTGGCATATAGGGTCATCATCACCATCTTTCTAAATTCCATATATATGTGTTATTCTTAAAATGTAAATCTATGAACAACATTTCAAGATGGATAAGTAACCCACTCCAGTATTCTTGCCTGGAGAATTCCATGGATGGAGGAGCCTGGTAGGCTACAGTCCACAGGGTCGCAAAGAGTCGGACACGACTGAGCGACTTCACCTTCACCTATGAAAGGGAAAAAATGGATTAGGATGTTAGAAACCACTAAGGCATGGTCTAGGCCAAATTATCATTCTTGACTAGTAATAGTCTAATGTGAATGGACACTGTAGAGAGTAAATCATTTCCATCCCCTCCTCTGCATGTTCATGTGTGAAGACCATGAGGAAGATGTGACCAGGTATAGACCTTTCCTATTTCTCCTTTTCCCAGATCTGACAGTGGCTCCCTGTGGACTCTACCTCTTTAATCTTCTTTTTGAATCAGCCCTACATGTATTTTCATGGTATCATCAAGGAAAAAAATAAGAGTCCAGAATATTTTGAGATGCTATGAAGAAATAGGCATCTACACTGGGCTATGCCTTCTCGCCTTTGAGGAGGTCCTTCCAAAAGCCTTTCTACTCCTTGCCCAGGCACTTGACCCAGCAAACTCTCACTCACTCTTTAGATCACTTACTAAATGAAAGCCTTTCTGAGTGTCCATGTCATGTCCTCTTAGTAGTTAAGGCTGCCTCAGGGTCCCCTTCTCTATGCTTCTAAAGCACTTTCTGCTTATCTTTATCATAGAACCTATTGCATTACTGCCATTTCCTATTTCCTTGGCTTTCTGCACCCACTAAACTATAAGCCAAGGACTCCATCTTATTCCTCATGGTACTTCCTTGTGCCAAGGAATTTATAAGAGTCAAATAGTGGTAAACTTCCCTCCTCTTATTTATTCCATCTCTCATTATCACCTTCATCTTGACTGGCAAGAGCTGTAATGAAATCCTTAGCCTGCAATTTAAATTCCAAAAGATTTTAAACTTACAGATATTTGCACAAAATATGTACCCATGTGCAGTAAGGCTGACATTTCTGTGGCAGAGGAATGAAGTGGAGAGTATGCACTGGTTCATTCTAGTATTCAACAGCCTTTCCACATACAAAACTGGCAGTTCACGAAGTATTTCACTCTGTCAGAGAAATAGGTTTTCTTACAACGGATTCACTGATGACTTCACTGATTAAAAATAAGCCAAGTTAGGAACACTTGTAGGATTTTTTTAAACTTGGCATAACTAGCTAAATCACTTTAAGAATCAAAAGAACCTGTGTGTCTGATAATCATTTCATTATTCACTTTGTATGTGTGTGTGTTTGTTCACTTTAAATGTGGACTTTGTTCTTTTCAAAAGCTATGGACTGGATTACCTTAGGGAAGATATTGTAGCATTATGGGTGTATAGTTCGTTGGCGATGAGGTAGACCTGGTACCTTTGTTTCTTGCAATTGAGAACTCACAAAATATTTTGGAGTTTGCCGCAACATGAAGACTATTTAGATGAATTCTTTTTTAGGTGAAGGTTATACTTTCTGCATGAAGAACATGGTTAAACAGTCCTCATTATCACAGGTGAAAGTGCCAATGAGAGTGAGCTGGAAGTGTTCACATACAGTAGTGCCTCTGTGACTAGGAAAATATGGGTCATGTCAGTGGCTGGTAATAAATTGCTTTTCTGGATTAGCACAGCTATATAGATGGGTTATGCTCTGTAGATATAATGACGAGTATTATATTTTCCAAAACTGAAAATGTATTTAAGCTTTTACTGGGAAAAAAGATTTATAATCACCTTACTTGCCAAAATGTGTTTGAAGAACTCATCTCTGTCACTTCATTACCTTGTGGTATATTTTACAGTTGTGCAAATTTTTCTGCAGGTCAGTGCAATTTGCAGGTATTTTAAAGGAACAATGCACCTCTTAACAGAAGACTGTTTTTAATGAACTGAATTTCTTATATGGGATAATGTTATTTTCCCATTAAGTACATTAGTTGTCTCATGGCATGTCTTTTAAAAATCAAATAATATCTCCACCATCAAACCCTTCCTAGGGTATAATTGTGGCAGCGTTTTGTAGGTTGATGGATAAAAGTGAATCTGACATTAATACACACACAAATGCTTTGCTTAGCCATGTATCGCATGTCCTGCATTTGCTTCATGATTAGAGGCCTTGAAATATTTTGATATGCTATCATTTTCTAATGTGTGTCAGTGTATGTCCCTAATTATGAGCTGTTAAATCTTGGTTGTCATGGTTACTCTTGTTACCATTGGCCAACTAACATTTAGCCTCTCTTTTTCTTTTTTGCTGCATTAAAATGGAGCAGTAAACCTGACAGGTGAGGAATAGAGAACAAACCCCTTTAATGCTCAGTACAAAAAAAAAAAAAGGTAGACTTTGGAGGTATTGAGGGGGTAATGGTGGAGGCTGGATATAAAAGATGAAACTGGCAAAGGGAACATGGACAAAGCCTAGGTGTAAAAAGTAATTTTGATACTAAAATGATTCAGGAAGAAGTCTTATCTATATATGATGATGAAATAGATTATTTAAAGGTAGATTTAGAAGGCAGTAAAACCTGTCTCTGAGTTATGTTTGTAGTCAAGGTTAAACGAGCATTTGTATGTGTTAATGTGAATCATTTTCATTTTGTTTTGTTTGTTTTTACTGAAAGTACGATCTCAAGACCCTTTGTACAGGAATACTAACATTTTTATACCCTGCTAATATTAATGGCAGTACTTTAGTAAAATTTTATATTTAATTTCAAATTATTTTCCCTGTCCTCCAGCCTTGAAGAATAATAGCAATAATAATCATTCCTATGTTGCTTGCTTATTTACCGATCAGTCCAAGCTAACCTTTCAGCTTTCTAACACACACACACACCTATGTATGAATTCCTGATTAAAATTAAGCAAAGGATCTCAATGCCCATCTAACCTGCCTCCCTTCCAGTGTTGTCTCCATAGAGAACCACTGGAATACAAGTAGCAAGAGCATCAGCATCACCAAGGAACCTGATAGAAACACAAATTGTTGATCCCACTGACCTCAGACCAGTTTCTGACCTCAGAAACTCTGGGGAGTTGGTCCAGTAGCCTGTAGTTTAACAAGCCCTCTTGGGTGACTCTGATGCATACCAGAGAATCACCGCTACATTATTTTCCTTAAAACCACGTAACACTGGTCAACAAGCTGTGTTACACTTTCACTGACAGCAAACTTTGATTACCTCAGAGAAGCTATGCTTGTCATTAATCCAGCAAAAAGACACATGCAAAATAGTTTAAGGCAAAAGTCAAAGCAAACACTTTGAATCCATTTAATATGCTCAGAGATCTACCTCTCACTATAAAACTGTCCACATTTCACAATTTCATCATTACCTTCTTGTTCATCAAGAGAATTGGACCAAAACTTAACATCTAACCCTGCTCCCCTGTTTTATAAGTGGAGAAATTAAGTAAGTTAGGTTTGTAGTTGACTTAACCGAGGAGATAAAGACCAGCAGTGGCAAAGCTGGGCTTCTGTGCTTGATGACGTCAGAATCATTGTGAACTGACTTCTTTAAAATCTCTATTAATAGTAAATAAATACATTTCTTCCAAAAGCTTGTATGTATGTGTCTGAATATTTTTGTTCCAAATACAATAGATAGAATCTTCCACATAATGTCCCTGCATTTTTGCTCCCCACTTTACATGCAGATCAGGTGAGACTAGATGAAAATAAAACCCCACGGAGACCATAGAGCAGCGGTTTTGTTGTACATTATTCACAGCCCAAATAAACACATATTTTATACAATTAGCATTTTTTGCCATATCTGAAATGTCATGTGCTTTTCTATTTTCTTTTCACGCAGATAACGCCTGTCCATGTTAGATACTTCTCGCTTTGAGAAATAAACTTACCCTAGGAATTTATAATTCTGATAGAAAAAATAGCAAGGCAATATTCAGAATCTGTTTCTAGTCACTATTTATTTTTTTCTAGTTGAAAATAATGAGATCTCCGAAAACTTAGCAGAAAAAAAGAAATGTCACTCTTATGTTCATACTGGGCTTGATTTAGACCATTATGCTGCTGCTGCTGCTAAGTCACTTCAGTCGTGCGACCCCGTGCGACTCTGTGCGATCCCGTGGACTGCAGCCTACCAGTATATGCCATTTAATACTTTGTAACAGTAGACTTCATTTTTAAAAACGATCGTTGTTTCTGATGATGATCAAACTCTTCATCCTGCAAATCTTCCTTAGAAATTCTTTGTTAGAAAACTCACATTTTAACACGTTTCTGTTTAGAAACCATGCGGTCAAGTGTGGGCAGTCAGAATTACCCGTGTGGTGATCATCACTACTAAATGAAGCAGAATGAAATTTAAACAGCTGATTTTCCTAGCTGGCTAGGAGTTTTGGAACTGGTTTCTTAGAGATTATCTTATTTTGACAGATTGAGGGACAAGTTAGTTATTAAATGTCAGGATACCTCTCCCACTTATTATAAGAGTGACTTGTCATTTTAGTCTCGTGACATGGATTTTCCAAGACTCACCAGATAGGATTTTAGCTTTCCTGTTACCAAAGAAATTGACTAAATGTCTTTACAGAGTGTTCTTTTTTCTCCGTCTGCCTCGCCGCCACTCAATCTGTCCTCAGTGCCACAGAAGATAAGGAGGATGTCCCCCAATACCTGCAATAGTCAGTGTCTTGCCTAGATATTTCTTCGTGTGGCTTCCATAATACTGCAAGAAAGACTGTAGAGCAATTCTGAAAAGGGATACAAATTCAGATTTTAGGCATCGGTTCTGGCACATAAGTGGAAAAAAAAAAATGTGCAAGACTCTGCAAAGATCAAAACCTGAGAAGGCTACTGGGATTACTTGGAAAAGACGAACCATATATTTTTTACACTTGAGATTAATTGGCCAAACTTGGTGGTGTTTGTTAACCAGTTTATCATGTCTCTGTATCGTGAGGCTAATACCCACAGCATAAACACAGTCACATTTTCTACTCTGCAAACGCTTGTCCTCTCCTCCTTTCACATTGTTTTCTTAGCTCCTTTTTCTCTTCATTCTCATCTGTCTCTCACCAGCTTTCCATCTCTTCTTTTTCTTTACTTCTCATTTTCCGCTCCATATAACTGGAGCTGCCAGTTCCTCTGACATGCCTCCAATTCACTGCTTTCCCCTGACTGGTAGTGCGTTTGGCAGTATGCTGTGTCCTGAGGCTATACTTGAGAATTTTAGGTAGAAACAGTAAATCCTGAGACAGGTTAATCCAAAGTTCTGAGAGAACAACGTGTCTAACAAGACTCACCCCCCCAAAATTCATCTCACTGAGAGCGGTTTGCCAAAGGCATTGCACTTGAGCAAATCAAGTAGACTTTCCCTTCGCATCAATCTTCCCTTCATCCTCTGGTTGGTTTCATTCTATACGATGAGCGGAGATGGGAAGAAAGGCTATTTAACAGGAGCCCTCTAGCTCACCATGGAACAGCCTGGGTGGCACTGAATGAGAGCCCATTGCCACAGCAACACTAATGAGCTGTGCTGCAGTCATATCAAAATGGGCCAGAGAGAGTTCCTACCCGCTGCTGCACCCTCCTCCCAGATAAGAGTGTCTCTGCTCTGAGCAGGATGAGATTTGACTATGACTCCAGCCTGGAGATTGCTGGAATCTGTATAGGGAAGAAACCACGGTTTGAAAAGTTCTCCCTGAGTTAAGTGAGTTTTCAATCTAATTCAGCCTTAAGGAAAATATTTAGGTACCACTCTGTGATTATTTGTCTGGAAAAACAACATGGATAAAGCAATCTTATGAAAACCCTGACATTTGTTGCATAGACATTTTTAAAACTTATATCATGACACCTTAAGCAAAGATACTTACTTTGACACCATAAACAGGCAACATGGCTTTTTCCTTGGAATTTAAAAGAGAAAAAGGATGTTGGTTTTATGTGATCCTGATTCTCTTTCCAGGTATTATGGTAACTTGAACTGTTAGAAATACACTTACCGTATTTATCTGCTTATGGGAAAATGCAACGCAGGTCGACTTTGTAGTCACCTGTCATGAATCCTGCAGGAATAAGGAGCAGGGGCAGATTTAGCTGTTTAGCTTGAGGCCAAGTAGCTTCTGAGTGTATTTCCATGGTAACTACAATCATAGTATTGGTTATTAGGGTTACTCTATCCTTTTCCTCCCAAAGAGAACTGGTGGACAAGGAAGAAAAGCTGAACAAGTTTCCAAACTTATCTCATCAGCACCTCCTTAGAAAGGCAGAGTCTCTGAATTATTTAATTCTAGAGCTAAAGGAGGGACTTAGAGATCATCCACTTAAGATTTTCAGACGTGAGCAAATACTGTAGGCCAGGAGAGAAAAAAAAGGTAGCTTAACAAAGTTGGAAAGGTCAGAAAGTTTTCAAACTACAAATGGGGATGGGGGCCAGGGGTGGGAAGGGTAAGGTGGCAATACATACATCATTGTTTGCTTTTTTAAATCGGTTTCAGTTTTTTTGGTTGTTTTATTCTTAAATTTTTATTCTCTCCCTATAGGAAGAGGGCAGAATCTGACTCTAGAAAGAGCAGCATACCAAACAGTAAGGAGGTCCCTTCACACCATCCAACAGACCCAGTAGAACTGAGGCGCCTTAATTTCCAAACACCAGGTAAGAAGCACGACTCATCTTGTCCAGAACACAGTGTTTCCTGAAAGTCTTATAGCCCCACTGACATCGCCATGAGAGGTGACTGTATCACTTTATTTCAAACAGTGGTTTATCTTCCTTCTTTATTATTACTGAGACTCAGCAAAACATATGTCTTGGAAGGAAATTATATTCTTTGTGAAAATCTGAGGTGGGGTGGAAAAAGGAAAAAAATAATAATTTTCCTTCAAATTTTGGAAACCTAAAGTCTTAAAAAATATTTGCCATTTTTATGAGCTTATTATTAGCACAGTTGATTATTTTCAGTGACACCTATCTGGAAAGAATCCAGTTTCTTACCTTATAAAGTGAATGAGTGGATGGATGGAATGTTACCTCATTCGTCTCATTGGGAAACAATACATTTTTTAAAATCTATTTCCCTATTAATTTGTGTCTGTGTTATTCTGAAAGAAAGGGGAGGGGAAGAGAAAAACAAGGGAAAAAATGTGTGTTACCTTTACTAAATTTCACTAACCAGTTTAGGTTTCTTGCTGAGGAGATGCTCAGAGTGATTGAGAATAAGAAATATATGCTTGTTTCTTAAAGAACATTAAGTGCTTCAACAGAGGAAAAATATTATTCTTGCTGAGGGGTGTTTTGTTCGGCATTGTTAATGCAAGGCTAACTCCATTTTGCCTTTTTTCACCTAAATCTAATTTATGCCAAAATGATGAATGGTAGAGAGAGCTAAACTGTACAACTGAGTAGCACTGTGTCAGTACCTAATGAAAATGAAAAAAATTAGAGAGCTGATCTGAGAAGTCCATTTGATGACAATTTGATGGTAGTATTGTATCCCAAACTGTTTGAAAGTTTTGTGTCAAATGGATATTCTGCTCATTATGGTATACCACAGATTTACTAAACTACACATTTTCAGTGAATTGCTTGGAATTGAAAGAGCACAGTTTACTGTATTTAGCATATATATTATTTTACATGTAGATATGCCGTAGTAACTAGTAACTATCCAGTTAAAAGAAATGCCTGGAATTTTAAATGTGGCTCTACCAATCACCATAGATGTGGCCTTTTAAAAAAAAAAAAATTCTATCTCAAATGAGGTTTATTCTTTGAAAAGCAAAGATATACCTTCGTCAGCATGAAAGTTAAAAGAAATTTTCCATATAACTAAATTTCTCCTGATGGGCATTTATTTAAGAGACTTAATATAAAGGCAAGGTTAGCAGCAAAACAGAGTCAGTGGGAGTGCTATCCCTCATCACCCTGGCACCAAGAGAGTGACACCTGAATGGCTACCATGCAGAAAGGGGTACTAACAGAGTGCTGGTGGCTACAAGGGCAATACCCGTGCCTTCAGCCAACATATCTCCATGTTCAAGAATGCTAATAAGAATCTAATTTCCCCAACGTATGTGGGAATATTAGATCCCTTTATAGAGTAGACTATGCTAAGTTCCATATAAGTCACTAGAAAGAATGAAGGGGGTACAATTGAAGAAAAATTGCTTTTATCAACAACAGCTTTAACAAAATAAAATGGGGACTTAGGCTTTTGGTTGGTGTTAGTTACTTAGTCACGTCCAACTCTTTACAGCCCCATGGACTGTAGCCCGCCAGGCTCTTCTGTCCATGGAATTCTCCAGGCAAGAACTGGAGTGGGCAGCCATTCCTTCTCCAAGAGATCTTCCTGATCCAGGGATCAAACCTGGGTCTCCTGCATTGCAGGAAGATTCTGCACCATGGGAGCCACCAGAAGATATCATTTAACTAAGAGTAAACTTACCTCAATGGATAGTGGAATAAAGTGGGCAAACAGTAAAAAGGAGAGAGGTGGTTTAAGAGGAATAGAATAAAACAGGAGAAATTGTCCCAAGATCCTAGCACGTGTATTCACCAAGGCAGCGCTACGCTGTCACCTCCTGCTCAGTTGAGCAGTCTAGTTAAGTCTTGGTTTGTTAAAATAGCGTATGTGCCTCCCAAGCTCTAGAATGTGGCCTGCTGTCCTGAAAATCTGACCAGTTAACAAAGAAAATAGACTCATGTGTTAATGTGAAATTCGTAGAGAGTGTTTCGGTTTGCTTCAGCCAGTGTGGATTCTAGCCAGTGGCTACGAATTTAATTGCTTGCTGATAGGATAAGAGCAGAAGTTGGGATTGTTAACCAAGTAGCTTTATTGTGCTAATCCTCCCTGATTTATACATAATCAAGGGCTTTGCTGGATGATCAAATAAAATGGTTCTTTTATTCTAAAACACTTTTCTTAGGTATTACACAGGAAGCAATTTTAATTTTTACTTATATTTTTGGATTTTAAACTATTCACCCTTACAGTTTCTGAAATGTGCTTTTATATACATCATACCTTTGTGTATATAGTTATGTACAACTATTATATAATATGACCGTGTTACTTAATGGTATACATAAGTAGAGACTTAACAATCCATGATTTTCAGTGAAATCAGAAACCTGTGATTGATGTAACCAACCCCTAGCACAGAATTTGATCTTGAAAGCAAATTGATTTCTACTTCTGATGAGTCTGTTGTGGATGATAAAATGTCAAACTAACATTATCATTTGAAATTCAGTAGGTCTTTCAGAAGGTAAAGGAGCTTATTGCTTACTTCACTGATTCTTAATTCTACTTTCCTTAAAAAAAAATCTTGGAAATTAAAAATCTATTTACATTTTGAGTTACTTATTTTTGTTGGAGTGTCTGGGTTTAAAGAGCCAGATCTTTTTCCCGAATTCTGCTTCATATTCAAAAGATATCGAAACATACATACAAAATTTCATATAGATACAGTATGTGGCATTAAGTACTTCAAAGAATTATTTCCCTAATTGTAGTACCACAAACACATATGTCTCTGGGTCAGAATTTTGTCTCTAGGCACTCAGCTGGGCACAAAGTGAAAACAGAGAAATCTGTTCTTCTCATGATACCGTCTCTATGAAGTTGTGGGATGCGGAGAGGAACTTTGCTTTAAGCATACTTGCCAAATTTGGGGTGATAATCAGGTCCTTCTGTTTGTTAAACAGTATATTCAAGCATCTAGATGGGATTAGAAATGCTCGCCCTTTGCAAATTAAGAGCAGGTACCTCTGCTTGTAGGTATTTTCCATGAATATATTTATCTGTCTTTTAAGGATTTCAGATGGCAGTATGCAGCCAGGTTGTAATTGTGAGAACCTGAACTACCTAATCTCTTAAGAGACTATGGTCACAACAGTGACATCACTTAATGGTCTACAGGGACAGTCAGAACTGGTGTGGAATATGTCAGTTAAAGGAATCATTTAGCTAAGGTGAGACTTACAACCTCAAGTGGATAATGGAATAAAATGGACACAATGAGTAAGGGAGGGAAGAGATGTAGTAGAAGAATGTTCTAGAATTAGTAACTAGTCATCAATTTTTATAAATCTTTAAGATCTGTGAAGGAAGGGAAGATAATACTTATAAAAGGTGCTTTTAATGAAACCCCTATTTAAGCCTTACACATCTCTGTGGACAGTGGTAACTGGATATGTGTTAGGATGACTGATAGATTAGTTACATGTTAAACAAAAGTGAACTACTTTTTTGGTGGGAAGAAAGCTTTTCTTATAAAAAAAATAATTCCAAGTTACTTATAATCGGCCCATCAATATTTCTTATTTATAAAAGTAGCACATGTTTACTGAGGAAAAATTTTTTTTAATAGAAAGTAAGCTTAACAATGGGAGAAGGCAATGGCACCCCACTCCAGTACTCTTGCCTGGGAAATCCCATGGGCAGAGGAGCCTGGAAGGCTGCAGTCCGTGGGGTCGTGAAGACTTGGGCACAACTGAACAACTTCACTTTCACTTTTCACTTTCATGCATTGAAGAAGGAAATGGCAGTCCACTCCAGTGTTCTTGCCTCGAGAATCCCAGGGACGGGGGAGCCTGGTGGGCTGCCGTCTATGGGGTTGCAGAGAGTCAGACATGACTGAAGTGACTTAGCAGCAGCAGCAAGCTTAACAATAGTTATAGTTAGGTTATGGCTATATGGTTGTGCAGTGTATTATTTAAATTTTGTGTGTGATCTTTATAAGTTGTAAAAGGCAAAAAAAATACTTTCAGAAAAGAAAAACTACTCTTTATCTCACTTTTTCTTCTTTTGACATATTTGAAATAAAATGTAAATGATTTCCTATACTCCCAATTTTACTCTCCAGAAATATCTACCATAAGGAGCTTCATGCATATATTTCCAGAATTTTTTGTGTATACAGTTCTTTAAATGATAATATATATAGCAGGTATATAGGTACAGATGCATTTATATGAAATTTCCTATTTTAATATTTAACTACATTTTCCAAAGCTAATACATGAAGTTTTATCTCCTTTAACAGCTGATAGTATTGATGATATTCTGTTCAGCAGATGTCACAAAATATATCATCTGAGTCCTTATTAATGGAGGCTAACTCATTTCCTGCATTTTGCTCTTACAAAACATCTATACTGAGCAGAGCTGAGCCCAGACGTTTCCACGTTGCTGTTATTTCTGAATGATGGGCACCTGGGAGTGTGATGGCTGAGTCCTAGGGCAGGCACAATTTACTTTACCATTTTGATAGAGATTGTCAGTGGTGGATATTTTTGAAATACTGTCAAAAGCCTTACCTACTGAGTAGCCCATCTGGGAGGTGACCTCTAGAATTGGACACAATGACTAAAATATAATATTGTCAAAAGATGGTGATTTCTAAGAAAACCAAAACATTACTGGTATGTGGTCCTATTTCTGTTTTTTCCAACACAGCAAATTTAGAAGTTCAGCATCTTAAAGAAATAGGCTTTCTTTCTAGTATTAAGAAAAATGTAAAGGAACATGCAACTAACAAAGTCACGTGGCACGCTAGTCAGCATCTTTCTTTGTGCCTGCAGACTTCTCCCTTAGGCCAGTCCACTTTGGTCTGAATTGTTTAGATTTTTTTTTTCCTAAAAACTTCTTTCTTCCAGTATCTGTACCCCTTACTTAGAATCCTCTCTCCCCCTACTCCCAATTTTTATTTTTTTCCACACAAAAACAAAACTCTAGACTTTGTACTTGCACCTTTTAGGAAAAGAGATTTAAAACTTGCTCAGATGGTACAATGTATAAAACCTCATTTTCATTCCATGAATGACCTTAATATGTTTTGCCCTAAAGCATACATGGACGGTAGGTGATTGATGGGCTGTGAAAAACAAAAACAAACTCATAAAATGTTAACGTATCAGAAAGAGCAGTATCAGCAACAGAAATGTCTGCATAGCAACTGAGTGATTTTGAAAGCTCTTGAGGCATCTCTTCTGATGCACTAGTAGTATTAACTGGATCAGTGCTAAAAAAATCAATTTTTATATGTATCTTCTTATATTTTATTTTGTACTATAGGAAATGTAGACATATACCTAAATGAATAATACTAGATATACTCTTTTTGTATTTCAGAAACATTGGTTCTTTGCATCTAAATGCTAAATCTCTGATATCAAGGAACATGGTTGGTTCAAATCCTGCATTTTGAGAAATCCTACATAAAAATGAATTTTAATTATGTCATTTAGTGCTTACCTGAAAAAGCACTCTTGGAGTACCTTTCCCTTAATGATGATCCTAGTCATGGATTAAGTCAAAATGTCATTGTCATACTAAGAAGCAATTATACCTTACAAATCAATGTTCTCTTTTGTCTTTAATTCACCATTCATTTGTAAGGCAAATTGTAAACATAGAGTATTTATAGTTATTGAAGTTATGCTAAAAAGTAGTTCATAAATGATGTGAAAAGCTGTCAAATATTTTATAAACTAAGCTGCTATGATTTATTAAGTCAGGTAGGTATAATTCTGATTTGATGAACAAAATAACATTTCTCTGTTCCATGGCCACAATCTGTTCTTCAGTCTTTATCACATATGTTAGAAAGGAAAACCATGAAGACAGTGTTACATTATCACATGTGAATATTAACAGCAAAGTCATTTAAAGAAGTTCCACCACTATTAGTGACCCCAAAACCTCCAGTTAACAAAGTTGTTATGAAGTTTTAAAACATCTACTGGCATTTAATGCAGTGTTTAAAAAATAAGGCAAGTATTTGATAAACATTTCTCTATATATAAAAAATTCATTTGAAACTTAGTATTGGTTAGCGTACTAGCCTCATAAAATAGAACAATTGGAAAGTAAAAACATGATATTTCAGGGGGGTTTTGAAAACATGTGTGCTGAATAGCACTACAGTTTTTAACATGGGCTAAATGTGTACATGTAACATATTTTCATGGAAGCTCACAATGTCTTGGTAAGACATAAAAAATACAGGTGTGTGTATGAGTGTCCTTTACTTGTTCCCCACCACCAACACAAGCATACCTTCTAAATGAAGCTAATACGTGACTGACATAGTTTCTCAAACTGAGAAAAGTTGACGATGCCATGTTACTGCATGAACAGTCCAGTTTCAAAAGTCTATACTTATGGATGTGACACCACTCTCCCAGGGATGTTCAATGATTTAAGAGATAGCATGGCATAATGAGAAGTTCCCTAATGAGAACTGGTAAGGTGTGCCATAGTTTACTGATGATGATGGCCTTGATCATGTCCTTCTCCTCTGCGCTTCATTTGCCTTCCTAGTGGAGTTAACTGGAGAGGAGTGGGGGTAGAGGGTGAACCGTGGGGGAGGTACACGTGGCCCAGTCCCACACACAGTACTCAGTGTCTCTTCTAGTGACACAAATACGCTGCCTCTCACTTTCAGCATTCTTAGATTTTAATTCACATACCAAAGGAACATTCCGCTCTTCTAAAACAGAGGTCACTGTTAGCCAAATGTGGCCTCCAAAGGTCTTTTCTTTGACCCCCCACTGGATTTCAACAAGATTTTTTTTTAATCAATAGTGAAAATGGAGGAAAGCAACATAGTTGTCTGGATTTTCAGTTGCTACTGAACGTCTAAGAAGCCTCACCCTCTTGGCTCTGTAGTACCACTTGGAAGATATCTGCTAGAGCTTTCCAAGCTTCCAGAAGCTCTCCACAGTCTATAGCAGCCCTAAGGATAATCCTGACACTGAAAGAGAACATCAGCTGCCATTCATCACAAGTGTATTTTTTTAAAATAGGGAAATATTTCTCTTTCCTGAGACTTCATATTGAAAGTAGAGAAATGAAAAACAGTCCTAGGCGATTCCTAGTTGCACAAAAATGGGGAGGAATACATTTTTTTTGTGAGTGTTTACTATTTAGTATCTGTTTACACTTTTACTTCTTTTCCTATCTGACTTGGCCCTTTAGTACTGGAAACTTTGCCCCCTGCTTTAGAAGATCATAACTTCAATTCCAGAAATAAAACAGTAGAAGAATGCCAAAATCACATATGATTTTATTACTTACTATGGGCTAAATAATAATGGGCTAAAATATACAAATCACTTAACTTTCCTAGTCTTCAGAACTCTTTTATAAAATGAAAATGCTGGACTAAGTAATGTCTAAGGCACCATTATTTTTAAAGTTTTACATCTTATAAGGAAGCCATTACACAGTTACTATCAAAAAAAAAAAAGTAGCCATCCTGTTTTTTCCTCCAACCTAAGGCAGATTTCATTGACTACATCTATCATTTTTCATATTGACAGTGTGCATTGTTGATATCATAACTCCATAATGAAAACTCTGCTCTGATGCAATAGGTGCCTTTCTTTAAAATGCATTTATGTTGTACGTTTGTAGCTTTGAACTGATGAGGTCGAGACCCTAGCAGGTCCTCATCAGCTGTGAGCTGCACTTCAAGTTCTTTGCTGCTAATAATAACTAAAGCACTAAAGCTTCCTAATCGAGACGTAAAGCAGATTCAAGGGTATCACCAGGAGAAAGCTGATCTCATTCTTATATACTCTAATATGATTTTTGAATGAAAAAAGTTACAGGCTCCCCCCCAAAAAATCCCCAAAGGTATAACTGGGGAATTCTAAAAATGTCAATATCTGGCTCCCATACCCAGATATTCTGAGTTAATTGGTCAAGTGTGCAACCTGGAAAGAAGGGATTTTAAAGCACCTCAAAAGATGCTAATATGAAAACATTGTTCTAATAAAAACATTGGTTCCCAGACTGTGAGCAGTGATCAGGTTGCCAAACAAGAGAGTGAAAAAATACTTTGGTGAGGTCAAATTCATAATTTTCTTAGTGTCTCCTGTTTCATTCAGATTCTAACATACTTGATTATATCCTGTAAACTTTATTTCCACATTGGACAATGGAGAAGTTTAGGGAGAATTATATAATAGCATTTTGCAACAGATCCTTGTGTTTATTTTCTGAAATGAGCTAAAAAGTTTCATGTTAAATAATAAATGCTGGAAAGGGTGTGGAGAAAAGGGAACCCTCCTCCTCTTGGTGGGAAAGTAAATCAGTGCACTATGGCAAACGGTATGGAGGTTCCTTAAGAAAAAGCTGAAGATATATCCAGAGAAAATAGCCAAGACACGGAAGCAGTCTAAAATGTCCATCGACAGATTAATGGATAAAGAAGATGTGTGTGTGTGTGTGTGTGTGTGTGTGTGTGTGTTTGTATATATAGACACACATATACACATTGGAATATCTTACTCAGCCATAGAAATGAATGAAATACTATTTGCAGCAACATGGATGTACCTAGAGATTATCATATTGTACTAAGTGATGTCAGACAAAGACAAATATCGTATCACTTATGTGTCAAATCTAAAGTATACAAATAGACTTATTTACAAAACAGAAACAGCTTCACAGATATAAAAAGCAAACTTATAGTTACCAAAGAGGAGAGGATTGGGGAGGAGTAAATTAGGAGTTTCAGTTCAGTTCAGTCACTCAGTCGTGTCCGGCTCTTTGCAACCCCATGAACTGCAGCAAATACAAACTCGCTCAGCCGTGCCCCACTCTTTGTCACCCCATCCAGCTCCTCTATGCATGGAATTCTCCAGGCAAGAACACTGGAGTGGGTAGCCATTCCCTTCTCCAGTGGCTTTTTCCAACCCACGATTGAACCTGGATCTCCAGCATTGCAAACAGATTATTTTACTGACTGGGCCACCAAGGGAGCCCAACATGCAAGTTTCTACTCTATAGCCTAGGGAACTATATTCAATATATTGTAATAAACAATAAATGGAAAAAAGTATATATACATGTGTAACTAAATCATTTTGTTGTGTACCAGAAACTAACAGAACACTGTAAATCAACTACACTTTAATTTAAAAAATAATAATGAAAATAAATGAGTTTCATGTTAGAGGAGTTTTATCCCAGATCTATTCTTTAGCATAATTTTTAAGTTGACATTTACTTATTTTGAATACATACATGCTATGCATATATATACATCATATATTCTTATGATATAAGGCCATTTGGCTAGCTAAAAAAAATGTGCTAAACTTCATTCAAAAAATTGACAATTCAACTGCATAATTTTCTATTTTGTAGACTATAAATGTTCCTCACCTCTCAAAGAAAAGATACAGTTACATTTAAAACCTTCACATATGAACTACCTCCATGAGACCCTTCTCAACTCAGAAATCCTGAATATTTTGAAATGAGTTATAAAGAAGTGACTCCAGAATTTATCTAGCTCCCTACTTTTATTTTTACAGAAAAAGAAATGTAGGTGCCTGATAACAAGAGCTTTGTCTCTTATTAGTAGATGGCAGGCCTAGAAGTAGAGCTCCTGCTGAGTGTACTAGCCTAGGATTTCTTCTCCTGAGCCGTCAGATTCCCACAAGCTCTCTTCCCCTTTCTGTGGAACATCCATATTGACCTTTTTACTTGTCCTAGTGCTTTGGGGCAATATTGCCAGATCATAAATGATGATTCTTGAATGCCATGATATCTTTGCCTGTGATATATACATATGCTGAATTTGAATGTGATGGATCAGTACAGATTTGCTTGGATTTCTCTGTCATTAGCTTCCAAAGTAATACATCCAGACCACGTGCCAGTGCATGCCAGAAGTAAATATTGGTTGATTGTGATGGTCTTCTACTGCTGTTATACTAATGCTTTTCCCATCTCCAACTGGCTTTACTTTTGCAGCTTTGAGCAGTAATTCAGTCCCCTACGCCTCCCTGATTGGCTCTGTGTCCTCCCTCTCTAGCCAAACCACCACTCAGTCCATATATGATAATAACTCTCTCCCACGATTCGCTCGAAAAGGTCTAAACATCTTTGTCTCTATTATTTTCTCTGTTAAAGCACTGTAATGGATGTCCACGTCATTTCATCTCCAAACAAGCCTACAGTCTCTTGTCCTTTGCATTGCCATTCTTGTCATTGGGGGTGCCTCATCTGGATAAGATCACTATAATTATTAGATCACTGTCACTCAACTGCTCCCCCCACAAAATGGAGATGAGTTCAATGCTACCATCTACAGGGAAACATTCTAGAAACGGGTTCCAACATTTAGGTCCAAATGCATAATCACATCAGCAACAAAGAGTTTCTCCTTCCAAGCTGACTCATTTTTATTGGATCTTCCGGATGGTAAAGTACTGCCTATCACAGCACAGTGCTAACATGATTGTCTGGGAGAAGCAAGATGGTTTTTGACTTAACTTACCAAACCATTGATAATTTGGCATTAGGGACAAAGGAACGCATTGGCTTTCAATATCAGTGCAATATTTAAAATACCCATGAAGTAATTACAAAGTAATCACATGTTGTGCTGACTTAATGGTCGCCCTACCTCAGCCTGACGCCCTCCAGAGAATCCCAGGGACAGCAGACTGTCCACAGGGACAGGGTTTCCAGCTTAAGCCCCTCCCTTACTCTTTTTTTTTTTTTTTTCACTTTAGAGGCCTCCCTGGTGGCATGCTAGTTCAAGTTTTTCTAGTCAGCTGGAATTTGCGCCTGTACATGAGTCAGCAATGGTCTCTTATGGTGCTTTTGAAAAATTAATCAGAAGTAAAATATAAATCATATGAAAAATGAAAAATCATTATAAAGACACTGGAATCACCATAGTCAGTGGTGGTTTATTTTTAACAGAATCGATGAATACCTTCAGCTGGCAGACTGAACTAAGATGCATCACCCCCATGTCACTGCTTTCTTTTACCGCCTTCTTTTTCCTCTTCATCCTTTCACCATTTGCTCCCTTTCCTGCATTCAGTTCCCATTAGTGGACAAAGATGTTTACACCTGAAGTAGATTGTAGGTTTGCTAGGGGTTGAATAATGGGGACTTGGGGCAAAATATCACCAAGCTGTCAGTGTGACCATTGCTAAATGTCCAGGAGAAGGCTGCAACCCCAACCTCTACAATCTGCTACTAGTGGAAACATTTTTGAAACTCAGTTTTGTGTCTGATTTTGTCATCAGTGATTATTGTCTATAGTCTGTGGTGCATGTCATTCTTTGTGTTCATGTTTGCATGTGAATGTCAGTCACCTACAGGTTTGTGAAATATTAAAGTGATCGTAATCTACTCACAATGTATATGAATCCTGTTAAAACCTGCAGCATTTTTATTAGTGCTGTTTAAAAATATATCAGGCTATCCATTTCTCTCTCTTTTTTTTTTTTAACAAATTTGTTGTTTTATTTTATTTACACCATCATTTCCTTTGCAGGTTCAGATGATTCCGGTTACCCTGGTAACCTTCATTCTTCAAGTTAGTTTTCCTTGATTCTGCATAAGTCACTTTATGTTTCCTATCAAGCTACAGCTCTTTCCCTTTTTAGGCCTTTCTCAGTGTGTATTTTCTTAGTTCACTTTACACCATTTAATTCCACACAATTTCCATTTCACACAGTGCAGGAGAAGGAGTTTGAAATGACATAACAGTCATTACTAAAGCAGAAGTTGACATCAAGCCTGACTGTCAGTTTTCTCCGCTAGCTAACTGCATTGATTCATAGCACAATAACACTTTCTTTCACATTAGGAGTGTTAGTTTGGAGATTATGCTTGGTGACTTTTCATTTGGCTACAAAATTCATCCTTCCAGAGCATGTCCTGCTTTGAGTAACCAAACTATCTGCCTGCTTCTTCACATTAAACATCTTTACTACTCACGTATTTTCAGGCCATTTCTAACTATAGTATTCTCTGTATTTTGGAATAGTTAGCATTACTTTCATTTGTTTTCAAATGTCTGTATTCTTTCCTTTTAATAGGTATGGCTAGCCATCCTCCAATACCTATCTTGGAACTTGCAGATCACATTGAAAGGTTGAAAGCAAATGACAACTTGAAGTTTTCCCAGGAATATGAGGTAATTCAGTGTGTTTATACTTGACAGTATTTTCAAGAATTGTCCCCCTCTTCTTTCAGATCATATCCATCAGTTCTTTTTCCTTTAAATATGACTCAGCATCTGATACAAAAGTTTACAACAAATAGCCAACTTAAAAGTATCTGTATAGTTAATAGAATAGTTGTACTTTTAAAAGTATCTATTTTTTTACATTCGTTCAGTGTTGTTTAATGAGGTTGGTTTATCTTTCCTGATTTAAAGTTAATATACTGAATGTATAAGCTTCTCAGTATACCATGTGAGTGCCAGATACACTAAATTATGGTGAGAAAGCTTACTGAAAAGCAATTAAAGAGAACAAGCAGATTTCCCAGTGCTCTTGGTCAGTTTACATGGCCTGAAAACTGTAATTATTAAGTACATGCACATGATTTTACATTCGCATTTTACGTTACACATTCAGTATAAAATAATATTTGAGCTAATATTAAGATAGTAATATGTTCCCAGACTGTTGCATATTTCTGAAGCAGTGGTGAACTTAACAGTGTCTTACATTTTCAGAATCCTTAAAGGTTTTGTGTTAATCCTTGATGAAACTGAATAAAAAAAGTGGTGATATGTGTGGGTATTTAGATATTGTGTCATTTATCAAGCAGAAGATCGTGAAACTGAGTATTTATCATACTCCTCAGAAACAGGGACCCATAGTGGAACCAATTCATGGATTATGTATAACTGAATGATTGTTTATCTTTTAGATCAAGTTTAACTAGCATAAGAGTAAAATGTCCAACTAAACTCTTATAATTGTGCCAGATAACAAAACTGAACCTGTTCAATTTCTACCATAAAGAGTTTCTTCTGGTTTACTTAATGGGAATCTTAAAACACATCTTTGTTATTGCCCTTGATTTCTCTATTATCAGCCTGAAATGAGGCTGATGAACTGTATTTCTCTCAGTCCCTACCAACCCTAACCTTTGGCCCTGTCATATTTGGTTAGAAAACTCTAAGAACAGCCCCAGCCTCAAGTGGCTAGAGAGTTACCAACCACGTGAGGACGCTCCACGTAAGAGAATGGGGAGCAGTGGGGCCTGTGGCAGTCTGGACATTTGCATGGATTTTCTAGTCTTTAAACATTCAGGTTTTGATTATTTTATTGTGCTTCCTAAGCAAAACATATCTGTAGCCCCATATACATTCAGTCTCAAGAGCTGGTAACCTTTTACTCAATTTACGTATCCCAACATCTTTGTTAATAGAACACAAAGGAGATTTGGTTTGCTCACTCATTGGTTAAATTATATTTTTACTTACTCACTTCCAAGCATTTAGGGGAATATTTCAGTTTTAGGGGACACATTGGATTGTGAATTATTTCCTAAATGGGCTGCTTCTTATTTCTTTCCCATTCTTCCTCTTAGTCATAAAGGCTCTCTTTACATTGTGCAGCATTCTTGAAAATAGTTTCTGGTTTGAGGCTTCAGATTGAAAATTGAGTTTTGAAAAGAAAACAAGGCATATGATGAATGCCATTTGGGGCAACATAAAATCACATGGTTAAATGTTAGCTTTCACTAGCCAGAATTTTTAACACTGCCAACCTGCTCTTTATTGTTATCATGAGTGTTGTTATTTTATTCTTAGTGTGTTTCTATGTGTAATATTTTCTTCATGGCCCCACTTTAACACATTATGTGTGATTATGAATGATATGATAAGTCACAGAAATACAATTGATAGCAACTTGTTGATAAGCCATTAATTTTCTACTCTTATAAGTTTAAACCATTAACAATATCTGCATTATTCAAGCAGTCTCAGTTGTATGCACTGACTAGAGTAACTTGCCTCCTTATTTAAATACAAGATTTCTCTAGAAATGCTGCATGTAAAGATACTCTAATGACACTCATTTAGCCATTAGATTAGAAGTGCTCCTTGAAAGTAGTTATGAACTTCATGCTGGCAGCGCTCCCATTAAGAACTCCCTGAGTAGCTGTTGACATGATAGCCCACACTGACTCCACCGTTTATCATGACGATGATCTGTGATTAAAGCTCCCTGGGCATGAATTGACTCTACTGTGCCTTAACAGCCATGAAGGGGATATTTAAGTGTTGTGTTCATCTGTGATAATATGATAAAGACTTCTGCATAGTATTTTAGACCAGAGAACACACTGGAAGAAGTTATTTTTTATCATCTTTTTTTTTTTTTTTACATATTATCTCTATGTAAACTTGAATAGAATTTTCACTGTTTTTCAGTGAGGAGAGACAACTCATATTACTTTCAAGCATAATTATTTTAACATAATCACTGTGGATTAATGTTTACTCAGACCTCTCAAGATGGGTGACGCTAAATCTGCTACTCTGATTCTAAAATTAAAACAGGAGTTAAACGCATGAAACCTGTTTACACTGATTCAGAAGCTAGACTAGGAGGAAGCGAGTTTAAATTATAAAGCAATATTATTAGATTATGTGAGAGACTTCCTTTACTATAAAGAAAATTGAAGTCAGATTCATGACTGTTGGAAGAAGGAACCTGAGGAATTAATATAACTGCATCTTGAAGGTCTTTACAATTACTTTAGGCTTTTATTCTCTTCAGTGAGACTGCGAAGTCCTACTAGAATTTAAGTGGCCAGAATATGAGGATAGCATCTAGAATGCAGAGAAATTAAATTTGGTATCACTGTCAAAAGTCAGTACATCAGGGTGGTGAATGTTTCGACTGATTTAGAATAGATGTGTACCTCTTGCCAAACAAACTCCTACCTACTATTTACATATGGATCATTTGGAACCCCAATTAAAATCTGAATTCCTTGTCTGAACTTCAAAAATTGTAGTCTAGTAATTCAACCATGCTAATTATGAATGTTCATCTTATTTCTTTATCTCAAGTTATATTGAGACATAACTGAAATTTAACATTGTGATTTGATGTGATTTGATATATCATACAATGTGATTTGATATATGTATATATTGCAAAATGATTACCACAATAAATTTAGTTACAGTCTATCACTTAACTACAAATTATTTTTTCTTGTAATAAGAACTCTGAATATCTAACCTTAACAACTTTCAAATATACATCACGTTATTGTTAAATAGCCACCATGTTGTATATTACATCCTCAGGACTTACACAGTTAACCCTTGAACAACATGAATATGAACTGTACAAGTCCATTTATACATGGATATTTTTCAATAGCAAAACCTAGTTATAAATTATAGTATTAACTGCTGCATTGTTCAAGAGTCAGTTGTAAAATGGAAGCTTATACCTTTTGACCACTGACTCATTTCTTCTGTCATCCACCCTATGCCTCTGTCAATGGCCAATCTGTTTTCTGTTCCTGAGAATTTGTTTTTTTTTAGATTCCATCTAAGTAAAGTCATACAATATTTTTCTGTCTGTTTTATTTCCTTTAGCATGATGCCCATGCCCTCAAAGTCCATCAGTGTTGTTGCAAATGGCAGAATCTTATTTAAGACTGAATCTTAAGACTGAATAATATTATAATAATCATCATCACCTTATTTAAAGACTGAATCTTATTTAAGACTCTCTGTGTGTGTGTGTGTGTGTGTGTGTGTATACAATACACATATGCCCCTCCAATCTTCATTTCAGCATTTCCTCAGATGGCAAATATATCTGTGTATGAGATCAATTTGACAGCCATCACAGTCAGCATTATCAATATCATATACATGAATCCTGTTTATATTAGATTGACTGTAAGTAATTAGACACAAATTTGATCCCTGGGCAAGTAAGATCCCCTGGAAGTGGAAATGGCAACCCACTCCAGTGTTCTTGCCTGGGAAATCCCATGATGGGTGCAATCCATGGGATCACAAAGAGTCAGACACAACTTAGCAACTGAACAAGAACAAGAAATTAACTGTAGCTCCTAGAATCTGCTTAAAGGAAAATAAAGGGCCATTTGTTGTATGTATGGTATATCATCTATTATACATGTATTATAAATTATTTATATAGAAGCAAATGCTATCCATGCAATTATGCTTCAAAAACTTTTATCTGAAGTAAGATAAATATCATATGATATCACATATGCAGAATCTAAAAAATGATAGAGATGAACTTATTTACACAACAGAAACAAGACTCACAGACATAGAAAACTTATGCTTACCAAAAGGGAGCAGGGACATAAGAATTTAGGGTTAACAGATATACACTACTTATAAATAAAATAAATAAGATCCTACTGTATAGCACAGGGAACTACATTATCTTGTAATAACCTATTATGGAAAAGAATCTGAAAAAGAATATAGGTAGATATAGATATATAACTGAATCACTGCAGTACATTGAAACTAACACAATATTGTAAACCAACTAGAATAAATTAAATTAAAAACAAAACTGTTATCTCACACCGGAAGACTGTAGAGATTTCCACACCCCCTCTGAAACTCTCCCTGTAGTGTTTTTCTCTGGGCTGCACTGTTCTCTCCCCTGTACATGCTAGCTTCTTCTGTTTCTCCGACCCACATACAGAAAATAGATCCTTTGATCATGTTTCTTTTACATAGAGAATCCCTAAAGAAAGAGAATTTTTCTTGTCAAACTGCAAATGCCAGAAAACAAACTGTGAACTTAAATGGACTCACTGGGTTGTGGAGGCACATTTTAGGACATAGCTCCTAATAGCCCATCCCTCTATGTCTCATTCCTGCCTTGGATTGAAGAGACAAAGTTACTTCTGAGCTGGAGGGAGAACCAATAATTATCCACCATCGTGCTGCAGGAAGGCATCATGCTAAGTACTGAGAGGAATATAAAAGTCGCAAGAAACTTCTATTTTAGGGTGTCGAGTAGGCAATGTTAGCTATATACCTTACTCCCCACCCCACCCCACAAAATACTGGTAAGAACATCTAGAAGCTAATCCATAGTACCTATGCCGTGTTGCTGAGTTTCAGTAAAGGGAGAGAGCGTGACATAAAGAACTGGAGAAGGTACTGGACAAAAGACAGTACTGATAGTACACTTCATGCAAAGTTGGGCACAATAAAGGACAGAAAGAGTGAGGACCTAAAAGAAGCAGAAGAGATTAAGAAGAGGAGGCAAGAATGCACAGAACTGTACAAAAAAGATCTTCATGACCCACATAACCACAATGGTGTAATCACTCACCTAGAATGTAACAGAAGCAGAAGATATGAAGAAGAGGTAGCAAGAATACACAGAAGAACTGTACAAAAAAGATCTTCATGACCCAGATAATCATGATGATGTGATCTAGAGCCAGACATCTTGGATGTGAAGTAAAGTGGGCCTTAGAAAGCATCACTATGAACAAAGCTAGTGGAGGTGATGGAATTCCAGTGGAGCTGTTTCAAATCCTGAAAGAGGATGCTGTGAAAGTGCTGCCCTCAATATGCTAGCTAAGTTGGAAAACTCAGCAGTGGCCACAGGACTGGAAAAGGTCAGTTTTCATTCCAACTCCAAAGAAAGGCAATGCCAAAGAATGCTCAGACTACCACAAAATTGCACTCATCTCACATGCTAGTAAAGTAATTCTCAAAATTCTGCAAGCCAGGCTTCAGCAATACGTGAACCGTGAACTCCCTGATGTTCAAGCTGGTTTTAGAAAAGGCAGAGCAACCATAGATCAAATTGCCAACATCCACTGGATCATCAAAAAAGCAAGAGAGTTCCAGAAAAACATCTACTTATGCTTTATTGACTATGCCAAAGCCTTTGACTGTGTGGATCACAATAAACTGTGGAAAAGTCTGAAAGAGATGGGAATTCCAGACCACCTAACCTGTCTTTTGAGAAATCTGTATGCAGGTCAGGAAGCAACAGTTAGAACTGGACATGGAACAACAGACTGGTTCCAAATAGGAAAAGGAATACATCAAGGCTGTATATTGTCACCCTGCTTATTTAACTTATATGCAGAGTACATCATGAGAAATGCTGGACTAGAAGAAACACAAGCTGGAATCAAGATTGCCGGGAGAAATATCAATAACCTCAGATATGCAGATGACACCACCCTTATGGCAGCAAGTGAAGAAGAACTAAAGAGCCTCTTGATGAAAGTGAAAGAGGAAAGCGAAAAAGCTGGCTTAAAGATCAACATTCAGAAAACAAAGATCATGGCATCCGGTCCCATCGCTTCATGGGAAATAGATGGAAGAACCGTGGAAACAGTGTCAGACTTTATTTTGGGGGGCTCCAAAATCACTGCAGATGGTGACTACAGCCATGAAATTAAAAGACACTTACTCCTTGGAAGAAAAGTTATGACCAACCTAGATAGTATATTCAAAA